>RQTK01000950.1:165220-192333 GCA_003991915.1 Elysia chlorotica
TTTCCCCGGACCTGGGACGCCGGGGGCGACGCGACCCACTGGCTGCTGAAGAAGTACCCGGCCATGTTCAACATGGTGAAGGGCATTGTGGAGGAGAGCGTGACGGGGGTGCACAGACTCTACCAGCTCTCCAAGTCCGGCAAGCTCACCGTGCCCGCCATGAACGTCAACGACTCGGTCACCAAGGTAACCTATTTTTAGCATCATGGCACAGTCTCGCTCTATCGCGTTTTCGCGTTGTTACTTTTGCTCGTGTTCTATTTATCTATCTTTTTTGTGTTTTATTGTTTCCCCAACTTTCTGCCTGTCTGTCTGTCTGTTTGCCTGTCTGTCTGTCTCTGTCTCTGTCGTTGTTGCTGTTGTTGTTGTTGTTACCACGAGCAATTCTTCCCCTTTAAATTGTCCCTCATTTTATCCGTCGGTATAATTTATTCTATATTTAAGAATGGTGGAGTGAGTGTCGTACAGAGATCGCGAGAGGGAAATTGATTCAGGCGCTAGAGCAATAAACTGAAAGTTAAAGGTTGTTTGAATTCGGCTGCCGACTCAGCTGCTATATTACATGATCGAGCCCTCTATATTAAGCAGCCTTATCGTTGGGTTAATGACATCGTCACAAAATAAATTGAATGATGAAGAACACTTTGGTTGTTCCGTGAGTGTACGGAAACTAAATGATATAAATTCAAATGACGTCTTTAAGAGGTTTATGTTCCACAGGGAATCAAGAGGCTTAGACTTAACATTATACGAATCGACGACGTTTATAAAGGGCTAAAATGTCAATACTATGGAGACTTTTCACTCGGTAATGACAGTTGACCTCTGACTACAGCCCTTTTTTGTCGAAAAGAGGGGGTGGGGGGTCCTTTGTCCTTTGTGTCTTGTTGTTGTTGTTGTTTTTTAAATAATTATTACGTTGAAATGAAAAGTGAAAATATAAAAGAGCCATAGTTGAGAATTAATCAAGGCTGATCCACCCTTCGTATCCTGTGTAGTGCAGTACATCTAATGACGATGTATAATTTTGCTGTGTTCCTCAGACCAAGTTCGACAACCTGTACAGCTGCCGAGAGTCCATCCTAGACGCGTGAGTTATCTGCTCTTGAAACTTAATCTAGGGGGGGGGAGAAAAACTAGTGTTACTGTCCCACACTATACTTGCTGAATTTGTACCTCAACTCTCTTTTATTATTATTATCATCATCACCATCATCGTTTTTTTCTGCTGCTGTTGTTATTGTTGTTGTTTTTGTTGTTATTATTATTTCTATAGATATTTCTAATTGCCGCGAGGGGTTGTTGTTGGGTTTTCATGTTTTTACTGTAAGACAGCAGGAGGGGAGGAGGCATTGTTTGATTATTTGATAAATGATCTTGTGTTCTTCCTGTTCAGCTCTCGAGGTTTAAAGTGTCAAAAAGAAAAAAAAAGATTTTATAAAAATATTTTGGTGACCATCTCCTGGTTTCCTGAGGAATCTTATACGGATACGACTCCACCAGCTGAGATTTGAACCACAGACCTTCCACTCGGCTGTCAAGAGCATTGACTGACTGAGCTTCCAGCACTACAACTTTTGTACATTTAGTATTCTGAGTGTCAGATTCTGATTTGTGGCTTTTGGTTTTTGCAAGCATATGCAATAAATCAATTAGATTTTGATTTTCATCATAATTTTTTTATTGCCCAACATGTGACGGTGTATCTCTGTTTTCTCTGACAGCTTGAAGCGTACGACTGACGTCATGTTTGGCGGGAAGCAGGTGCTTATCTGTGGCTATGGAGAGGTCAGTATTAGTTCATGTAGCGGTGATTTATTGTATAGACCATCAAATGTAGCTTGACCACTCCTCAATCAGTGTTACAATGTAAAACTAACCGGGCTTAGTGGCACCGAGAGACTAAGGTCTTTGTTAATAAAATTTCTTATAGTCATTGTGCGACTATTTTCTCTAAAAGCCTACTTCCAATCACTGTTTGGTATTTTTCCACAAATAGAAATACCAATATCCTTCTATACACAGTTTTCTGTAGTAAGTAGCTTTTTCTGATGTATCCAAATTATTAGTTTTGAGAACACGGCTAACAAAGATTTTCAAAGGCTAAATAAAGCTGAAATAATCTACACTGAGATTTCCCAGCTCAGGTCGGGAAAGCATGCAACATGTAATCGGGATGTTCCCTTCCATACTGGGCTGCCTTTCTATCTATGGTTAGGTCAGTGTCAGTACAATCTGACCAGCTGAGACAAAAGTCTGGTTCTCAAGGTTCCATCTCTGTGTGGCAGCGAGTAAAATAAATAGTCAGACATTAGTCTTGGGACCTGTTCACAAGATAGCCTAGTCGCTGACGTTGGACTAGAAAGAGACAAAGAAATCAATTTGGAAATGTTTCACTGAGAGGAGGAGGAGGAGGAGTTTCTATAGTAGAGAAACCACCCTTAGCATTGCACAGCTGTATTTACAACCCCCTTTTTTCATCCCTCCAGGTTGGTAAAGGTTGCAGCCAAGCCTTGAAGGGTCTTGGAGCCATCGTCAGCGTCACAGAGATTGACCCAATCTGCGCTCTGCAGGCCTGGTAAGTCTTAGTGCTGAACCTCGCAGGTTTCCGAGGTTTTCAGAAGGTTTATGCAAGTTAAGTTATTTTATGGAAAGCGTAAATTATATGCAAGCGTGGCAGAAGTTAATGAGGGTTTGATTATTCTGATTTGAAGTGCTAGCCTAACACATGTTTGTACACAACACTTCCAACTTTCATCATAATTATAAGCAGGAGTATTGGAGAATATTTTTTGGTATCGGTTTGTTTTTCTTTTACGTCTTTACTGCATTCACAATTTTCACTTAAACAAGAAAAGTATCATCTGATGGGTTTTAGTCTCTTTACATGTAATAATTGTAATTAACAGAGTATATTTTATTCCTGTCTGTGTCTCCACCTGGCAGCATGGACGGGTTCCGGGTTGTGAAGCTGGAGGAGGTGGTTCGATCCATCGACGTGCTGATCACCTGCACGGGCAACAAGAACGTGGTGACGCGCAGCCACCTGGACCGCTTGAAGAACGGCTGCATCGTGTGCAACATGGGCCACTCCAACACGGAGATAGACGTGGTACGCCAGAGGGATAATTATAGCATGTCAGAGAGACTCCAAGACACTAAATCTGTAGTTAATAGAAAATCTTGACTGTTTTACATGGCCTAGCTTTCTCGAAGAAATCTATACAAAAATACACAAGATTAGATTTGAATCATTGACTTGCTGCTTGTAGGTTTATGCTACTGCCGACTGAGCTACCATGCATCTCAGAACTGCAGTTTTACTCTGGGTGGTAAAAAATTTCTATTTTAACAACTGTGAGCGGAGATAGAGCAAAATATTATTTGTCTGGTCACAAAAAAAGAATTGTTCAAAAAGAAAGAAAAGAAAACACTATCCTTATAGCCCTACTTTTTTTTTTTAAGTTGAATGTTAAAAGGTACTAAGCACTTCATTTCAAGGTATGGCAAATGATTTGCTACAAGTCTTGTATAGAGAAAAAAATGAAGGCACTGTATGAGTATATTTCCATGACTGCAAGCTCCAACTCAATACGTCTTTTAAGCCTCTGACCCATGACATTAACCTCCAACTGTGCTGTATCTCCGCAGGCGAGTCTTCGCACGCCGGAACTCACCTGGGAGAAGGTGAGGTCACAGGTGGAGCACATCATCTGGCCAGACGGCAAGCGCATCATCATGCTGGCCGAGGTATGTACTCTCTCTCTTTCTCTCTCTCTCTGTCTCTCTCTCTCTCTCTCTCTCTCTCTCTCTCTCTCTCTCTCTTTCTCTCTCTCTCTCTCTTAAATTAGTTTTGCCAAGAAAGGCTGTGATGTAGTAGTGTCTAACAGATTGATTAATCTCTGTGCTTATTCCCACACATGTAGACAGCTTTACCTTTACAAACTCATTAAGATGAGGGATCTGCCATTTCTTCCCCAAGTCTCTCTGTGTTAAGAATCAATCATATATGCCTTGCCACCCCCCCTCCCCCCAATCCTTTTCCACTCTGACTTGAGTTATTGACTTAGATTAACCACAATTACAGGGCCATTAAGTAGAGTTCTTGCATCTACCTGTCTCTGCACTCTTGGTATGGTATCAATCTTGTGCTCATATGCCTACATCCTAACCTCCCATCCCCCTCCATCTCACAGGGTCGCCTTGTGAACCTGAGCTGCTCCTCCGTACCTTCGTTCGTGGTCTCCATCACAGCCACCACTCAGGTAAGCCCTGCGGCCAGAGTGATGTCCCCTTTTATCTCAAGCGCTGTCAAAAATACTGTGTCCCAGCAGTACTACAATCAACATTAAGCTGAGAACTGCCTGCAGTGCTCTCCCCTTTGCTTACAAGCGCTGGTGGAAACATTGTGTCAGACCACTGTGACATTAAAATTACTCCGATTATTTTAGATATACACCGTTTTAGTTCTGCTCTTATTCAAATCAAGGGAGCAAGTCTTGGCCTTGCTTTGGCAGATCCCATCGGATCTTAGTGTGACTGGCTGAGACAGGAGTCCTGTATTACCACCCTGGGTGACAGCATGTAAAAATGTCAGAACCTGTCTGCGATATAACATAGTGGCTGACAATGAATATGAAGAAATCAACAAATCAAACTTTGCTTCATTAAAGATGCTTTGATTTATTTTAGACCTAAATGCTGTTTTTATTCTAATTCAAACCAAAACTGGAAGATTGATTTCTGATTATGAGAAGTGGATGCAAAAGTTTAGAGAGGTAAATAATCACTAAAGATTGCAGAATGTTGTGTAATATTTATTGTGTATGTCTTTGTTTTTAAATTCTACACTATAAAACACATTTTCTCAGCTTAATTAGTTATTTGAAGTATGATGAAGATAGAGCTGTTCAGTTAGTTCTATGCTAAAAGACAACAATTTAACCTTACTTTAAATACAGTTGTGATTGCTCAGCTCTTAAAGCTCAGAGTTAATGCAGGAGTGTTGCACTTGCAGAATTAGAAGAGAATTCTTCTTCCCAACAATTTTAGTGCACCCTTCTCAATAAAATGTACATTAAATATATAAGGGCCACTGGAAAGAGCCAGTCTGTCTTTAACATTCAACATAGAGAACATACATTTCATAAATCCTAACCTGACTCTGTTTACTCTTTGTCCCAGGCTCTAGCCTTAATTGAACTGTTCAACGCTCCCACCGGCCGCTACAAGCAAGACGTCTACCTGCTGCCAAAGAAAATGGGTATGTGCTTCGCTTTAAAGTCTGGAATTGTGAACTCAAGGGGTGGATACAATCATCAAATTAGATTAAAAATTGGGAAATTGGGAAACATTGGAAGGAGGGGATATTGGCTTCAGTGGTAGAACACTGGTAGTAAGATCTCCACTTCAATCCCAAGATTGAGCAATTTTATTCATTGGATCATGTATCCTGCCTGCTGAGACAGAGTTAGTCGTATCATCTAAAATTGTCAGACGTCTATGATAGAGCCTAGTTGTTAACCTTGTGTGGTGGGAAACCAACCAATTAATTTTGTATGGTGAGAAACCAACCAATTAATCTTGTGTGGTGAGAAACCAACCAATTAATCTTGTGTGGTGAGAAACCAACCAATTAATCTTGTATGGTGAGAAACCAACCAATTAATCTTGTACGATGAGAAACAAACCAATTAATCTTGTATGGTGAGAAACAAACCAATTAATCTTGTATGGTGAGAAACCAACCAATTAATCTTGTGTGTGAGAAACCAACCAATTAATCTTGTACGATGAGAAATATCTTGGGCTCAACAAAGCCGGACCGTTCAAGCCAAACTACTACAGGTAAGAGCACCGCTTGTGTAGTTAGGCTTTCTCTGTTAGGTTTGAAAGTTTCAACTGATACTAGTACTTTTTGCATTCTTAAAGCTAAATATGGTAATAATCGGGGCCAAAGTCATCCTTAAATGATGTGTGTATTATATATGTTTTGTATTGTTTTTTTGCGTCAACGGACATAGGTACATATCTTGTGTGGTGAGAAACCAACCAATTAATCTTGTATGGTGAGAAACCAACCAATTAATCTGTTGAGTAATTTTCTGTTTCAGATGAGTATGTCGCTAGTCTTCACCTGCCTAACTTTGACGCACACCTGACGGAACTGTCGGACGACCAGGCCAAATATCTTGGGCTCAACAAAGCCGGACCGTTCAAGCCAAACTACTACAGGTAAGAGCACTGCTTGTGTAGTTAGGCTGCTCTGTTAGGTTTGAAAGTTTCAACTGATACTAGTACTTTTTGCATTCTTAAAGCTAAATATGGTAATAATCGGGGTCAAAGCTATCCTTAAATGATGTGTGTATTATATATGTTTTGTATTGTTTTTTTGCGTCAACGGACATAGGTACATGTACTTACTAATCATGTTATTGCTGATATCACTGTCCAAATCCACTAACTATATAGAAACATTTTGCATATTTTTTTTCTTCCTCTATGTAACTGCATTTCAAATTTATTTTCAACAAAAATCTCTGCATCATACGTTTTATAATCTTACGCACACCTGACGGAACTGTCGGACGACCAGGCCAAATATCTTGGGCTCAACAAAGCCGGACCGTTCAAGCCAAACTACTACAGGTAAGAGCACTGCTTGTGTAGTTAGGCTGCTCTGTTAGGTTTGAAAGTTTCAACTGATACTAGTACTTTTTGCATTCTTAAAGCTAAATATGGTAATAATCGGGGTCAAAGCTATCCTTAAATGATGTGTGTATTATATATGTTTTGTATTGTTTTTTTGCGTCAACGGACATAGGTACATGTACTTACTAATCATGTCATTGCCGATATCACTGTCCAAGTCCACTAACTGTATAGAAAAATGTTTTTTCTTTCTTTATGTAACTGCATTTCATATTTATTTTGCACATAGACCTCTTCATCACACGTTTTATGATCTTCCCTCAGATATTATTATCGTCTCACTAACTCAGTTTTTGTTGACCTGCCCTCAGATATTAACGTCTAACTTACCATTTTTGTTCACTTGCCCTCAGATATTATAATGTCTCACTAAATCCCCTTTATTGTTGACTTTGTCTCAGATATTATTGTCTCACTAAATTCCCTTTATTGTTGACCTGCCCTCAGATATTAACGTCTCACTAAATGACCTTTGTTGTTGACCTGCCCTCAGATATTAACGTTGGTGGCGCCCTCTAGCCTGACTGGGGGACCTCGGAGCATTTGGAGCGGGAGGGGAGAGGCAATACGACCTGTCAAAAGAACTGGTGACCTTCGACCTTTGACCATTCCACAATTAGAGCTGGATCACCTTGAACCTTGACCCCTGTGCGTGGCTTTCACTGCTTATTTTGATTTTGCTGAGCACCACTTGGTGTTCAACTTTGACCTTCGACCTGCAGAAAAAAAGAAGAGGAAAAAAAACATGAAAGTTTTTGTATCTAGCTCTAGAAAATTGGTAGTGATAACTTAGCTAGGTCCAACTTTTTTGTGTGCAGTCGAATGTTTCATATCTTATAAAATTATTTCTGTATTCTGACAGGTCATGCTTTTGAAAAATTTGCTATTTGTGTAAAAGAGAATATGTTATAGAACTAAAAATATTGTAATCAATTTTCCTGCCTGCAGCGGCAAGAGGAACTCGTTTACATACTTCGAGATAGGTTTTAGATTCAAGTTTTCTTTTTTAACTTTGAAACTATCAAAACAGAAATTTGTTTTAGATAATTCTAGTTTATTCCCAATAAAATGTGATAGCTTTTTTTAGGGGGAGGAAGGTTTCATTTTTCAAGACCAAAGACATTAAGTTTGGCTAAGACTAGAAATATATAAATTTTGTTTTCATAGAAACAGTACTTGAAGGAAAAGTAGACCTGTGGCTTAAATCAGGCTCTCCTATGGAGGAGCAACTCTGTGTACAATGTTGAACGACAATTTCAACATATAATGTGTGACTTTGTTTAGCAATCAGAAGAGAAAAGCAGCAAAATACATCGACAACAATTATTGTTTCGCATCATAATGTCATGATATGATTCTTGTAAAACTTGTTTGCAGTGATATATCTATATCGATGTAAGTGATAAGATGGTTGTTCGACATGGTCTGGGTGGAAGTGTTTGTACATGTTTCACCTGCGCGCGCTGTGATTGCTGAACTGGGAGACGAAGATAATCACCGTTATCCTGTCACCACCAACAATGTACCCAGACCAGAGTCAGGCAATTTTTACCTTATTGTCCTTGATTACGTGCAAGGGAGATATTGATTGTGAGGGGTCGCAGCGACACATAAAATGAAGTTCACCTGTAACCCAGTGATTCGTCATCCTTAACTGTGTTCTGGTTAATGTACCTCAAGAAGAGGAAGATTTTGTGAATATTGTATAATAGGCCCTACTTGTCAGTGTTTATGTTATGATGATACATTGCTGAGTTCAATTTTAAGAGAGCAAGTTTGGATTACAGTAAATTTATCAGTGGGGGGGATGTTTTTCATTTTTCTTCTTGTAGAATCGAGTGGAAGTAGTTGATGTTAATAAAAATTAAAACAGAAGAAAAAAAAATCCTCAAACAATCCGTCTGCAAATTTTGATAAAAGAAATGATATATTCCACCGTTTCCGGATAGAATAAAATATAACTTTGAGTGGGCGGAAATATTTAGTTTTTGTTTTTGTTTTCATTCCTGGCTTGATTGCCTTTTCTTTGTCTACAGATGTCATGTGACTGAACTGTTTTCTTTAGTGCTAACTTCCACTTAAAGTTTAAGATTTCAAAAAAATAAATTGTTTGCGTCCCGGAATTTTTCCTGACTCTGTTGTGACCATCTGCTATGCCTGGTTCTGTAGTGTTAAGGTTGTAAAAAATGTTATTGTTTATGTCTGTCAAAAAGTTTAGCTCGTGGTTGACAAAGCTTTAGAAGAGGGTGAACTTTCCCATCGCGTTATAATATATATAAAATCCCAGATCTAGTTAATTTTTTTTCAATTTCATAAGTTGTATTACTTTTATTTTATTTTATTTTTAATTTTTAAAAATAATTTGTGTTGGTATTTTAACAGAAGCTTCGTGAAAAGCATGATACATGCTGTGCCTTCAGTGATAACATTTTTGTTTTCCTGCACTGTTCGTTTCTGTTGTGTTGTTATCATCTCTGGTTTCAAAAGTTTTCAGTTGTCGTCAGGAAAGTTTGCTGGATTCTGATTTCTCCCCCCACGTGCCTTGGGCTGGACAGCTGCTCTGAACTAATTGTTATTGCGGTGGAGTTGGCGGCATCTCATGTGATATGTTCAGCTTTTTATTTTATCAACAGTAAAGGAAGCATTATCATCATTACTGCTCTTTTTTTCTTTGTGTAACATGTTTTAATTCGTTGATTTTTCTCTAATACCTACGATATGGGATTGTTTGTATGTTTGTATCTTAGCAAGTATGCACATATTTATGTTCTGTTGGAAAAAAAGCTGTTGTGTATTTTGAGCTGAACTATATACATGTAATATGATATGGGACTGTTTGTATAAGGCAAATATGCACCTATTTATGTGTCTAGTTGAAACATTAACTCCTCTGAGTAACTTGTTGCATATTTTACGGAAAGATATAATTTTGTCCTTTCAGTGTGCTCGTTGGTTGAAGTATTTTACATTGTTACAAGATTCTGAGATCAATATTCTCTCTGAAAACTATTTTCAAAGAATCATATGTTGAGGAATGTTTTCAGTGTCTGTGAAATGTTATATTTGATGTAACTGTTACCCTGTCAGCCAAGATGCTACAGTTTTGATGCAAATACATTGCAGTTATCCTGTAAGTGATTTTAGCAAATAGAAGCTCATTGTTGAATGCACATTTTCTTTTTTTTTTATAAGACTTTGCAAAATGAAGTGAGTAAGGCAGTGGGCGTGGTAGATTTATTTCTGTTGTTTAGTAATCAATAATACTATCATGATTATGGTGGTTCTAAACAATGACGTAGAGACATATTTACCCAAGAAAACAATGGTGCGTTACATACAATGTTAAGTAAATAACATGTTATTGTTAAGTTAATTTTTCTCTTGTCAGCACTGAGACGATGAGTGAGGATGTCAGAAAATGTTAAACTTTATGAACTTGTGCTAATAATAGTGCTATGTATGGATGATATGCAATGAATAATGTTACTGTTACTAGTGTTAGGGGGAAAATTATTCAAACCTTCGAGAATGGCTATCCATAGGTAAAGTTTAAGAAAAACGCCTTGGAAACTATTGTCCAGTTCTCAGACAGGCAGCTAGAAGGAAAAACATTACCTGAAAAGTCACAGATGTGTTTATCATGAAATAGGGCTTGTATGCTGTAGTGTCTATTTTGTTGATCAGTTTTGAAAACGCTGAGGATTTCTTCAGAAGTCTATTAAAGGACATTAAAAGTGATGGCTGCTGGATGTTGACTTTGGTCTTACTTCTCGCAACTCTAGAAATAGTTCTATTCTAATTTGCAACTTGTACTCAATTTTTTGTTTGAAAGAAAATGTTTCCAATTCATATTCAGAAGCCCTATTTTGGTGTATAATGCTTCCCCACATTCATTTTCAGATCACGATTTTCTGGGAAAGTAAACAAGATAGGGAGTAGGCATTAAATTTCTATGGCTTTGTTTTCTACTGGATCCAAGAAATCACGTTCTGTTGTTACAATGTTAACAGCTGCTCTTTGAACGAGCAAGCGTTTTAGCACAGAATCCGTCACATTCCTGCGTGTTCTTTCTTTCAGTTTACCCTCTGATGGGCTGAATAAAGTTTGTTTTTTTATTTGTTTACAATTGAGAAAAACTCAAGAACTTACATTAAAATTTTCTTCTTCTTTTCTAGTTAAAAAAAAAAAACCAAACCTGTGGACCTTACATTTTGCTATTATTTGAAAATATTTCTTGTTTTATTTATGTTAATATTGATTTCATGTTTATATTTTTCTGAATGATTTCACCATGTATATGGAAGAATTATCGCTAACTTATCCTAGAGAGGTGGACGGGTATACATCATTCAATGATAATCTGATCAGTTCAATGAATAGATCTGTGTACATTACTATTCTTAAAATTTCTCAAGATGAACTAGGTGCACATAAAGTTTACAAGTCATGGAAGGGAGTAAAAGTGTTTGTATTTGCTGGTCTACAGCCAATAGTTACTGTAATTGATTGCTGCAAGATCATCCTAATTAAAGACATAATATAGTAGAAACATTTTTCGTTTGTTTTCTGTGGTTGTGTTGAATGTTTATCTTCCACATAGTACCAACTCTGAACTTTTATTTTGTTTTCTGTGGCTTTAATTAAAATAATGTTTTTGTTTTCTTCCAACTGTTATGTTAGTTGTGCGAACTGTGCTGTTGATTCTTAAAAAAGTGAAATTCTTGAAGTGGAGTCAGATGATAATAAGTATATTCACAAAATTTAGAAAAGGAAATAGAAAAGCTTTATTTACGATGACTGTCAAAAAAGCAGAATGTAGGCAGTAATGTTGAGGGCTTTTCTGTGAAAATATTTTGTTATGGTTCAGTTCAGTAATTTTTCTTGACCCTGAATTATAAAGTTTTAGAACAATTTTCATTTTAATAAAATTTCACGCCTCCACCATTTAAAATGTCAAATCTTGTCAGTTTGGAAAAAAAAAACAAGTATTGAAGTATTAAAATAATGCTACAAGTACAAGTTATGCTGTGTCTGGGCCAAGAAAAAATCACATCACTTCCGAGTGGAATATGCTTATCCCTGAAGATTGAATCAAGATTCACATTTATGTATACAGAAAAATCTAAGCCGCAGCAAAAGCAGTCAACATGACTTTTGAGCTTTAAGCATAAAAGACGGATGAGCGGTTCCGATTTTTTATATTTTTATTTAAAATTTGGCACCATTTTTAAACGTAGTGGGGAGGTAAACGTGGTATCATCATAGCCTAATGAATATCACTCTTTGAGCCTTGTCATTTATTTCACTTATTATGGCTACCTACGTTGCAATCAAGAGATTCTTCACATACAATGCCACAACTAAGCAAAAGTAAAAAAAAGTTGTTTTTTTTTTTTAGTTTTTATTTATATATTAAATTTCATCTCATATCAACAATACATAAAACAAAATTTAGTATCAAAGTAAAAGAAGCACATGAATCCATTTCGGTTCTCATAAAAAAAACATTATGTACATTAATAAATTTTAAAACAATTTCAGGATCTTAACAGGTCCAGGCATATTTTATACATGAACCAACTGTTACAACTGGGGGATCAACTCATTGAGTTTTTTGGACTGTTTTACTAAAGAATTTCTTTTCCAACATAATACATCATAAACCAGCAAACTCAAAATTAAAGTCCTAAACTAAGACCCATTAATTTGATGCTTGCAGAAGATTTCAATCATCTGATGCCTATTATGTGATGGGATCAAATACCCATCTTGAAGATTTCACTATTTTATCACTGAACTTCAATTTCACCTTCCTGCCCAACCTGATACCCAGGGGACATCACTGGAAATATTCTTTTTACCTAGTGAACTAGATGAGAATCAATTTATTATTTTGTAAATGGGAGGGAAATTTGACTTCACAACAAGCTTTGATTTCTGCAGCGTTTACACTTTACTGTTTTTGTATTCTTCTGCTACCGTACTGGCAGAGGCTCAAAGATAGAAATATCCGGATAGGATTCTTCGGGAAACCTAAGGGACATGAAACTAATCAAGGAATAGAAAAGATAGAAAAACGTATCCCAAGCCATAATTATGCCAAGTGTAAGGGAGATTTGAAAAGATTAAAAAAAATAAAAAACAGATATTTTTTTAATATGTTAATGTTATTATTGAGACTTCACATCAGACAAACTAAGCCTGTATCACATTGGCAAGGCAGCAGCTATTGTGGGGAAACATCTTTTTCCATGCAAAGCTATGTTTGGCCTTGCTTGGGGTGGATGTGTCATCACGAGGGAATGTAATGTAATGGTCAGTCATGCGCACTTGTTAGAAAAGTTAAAAGCTACATGCATTAACCTCAGTCTTTAAGTAACACTAAGAGCAGCCAAGAACAGAAATAATGATAATTGATATCCTATGAATGTGATTATTCAGGATTAAAGATTCATCAACAATTAATTTTTATTATCAAAAACCTTGCCCCTGAAAAATCTTTCCCTAATCTTACAGCTTTGCATTCAAGTTTTGAACTTGTTTGACCTAGACTACAGCAGAAGTCTCAGTCTCGCTCAATTCACGGATAATTTTCTGACAGTTTGTAAGAAATCTGTCCATTAAATTGTCTCAGTGAAGAGTTGGCAAAATGCCAGATTTGAAAGAGGCTTAACCACCACTAACTAACTTATTGCTCAGATATTTTTACCATATGCAATGGTATATAAACCATATTTATACATGCAGAGGAGCTCTTACTTAGAGTGCATCCTATAATACATGTTGATTTATTTTACTCTAAAAAATACATCTTCAAGGAATGTTATAATAAGAAAAAAAAAGATAAAACAAACATACTGCTTGGTTCAAAAAAAAAAAAATGATAATCACATTGCATCGTTCTTATTGCCCTACAAACAAGTCTATATTTGTTATTTAATTAAAAAGTCCTTTAATTTCTAAAGTTCCTTTGCAAGTCATTGAAATACCCACTTACATCTGTCTAATTAAAAACTTAACAGACTGCCAACATATCAGAAATCCACACACACAGACACATATTGTCACTCAGCCACACTCTGATGAGACATGAATAATTATTTAAAAGAGAATATTATAATTATAGATATATATTTTCTGGTTTCCTACTGCTATATATATTATATTTGCTATTTAAGAAAAATGCTCAAATTAGACTAAAAAATCAGTAATGGACATACTCTTCAGAAAACATAGGATGTCGTTTTCATTTTTCTGGGGAGATTTTTGCTTAAAAGCTTTGAAAGGCCGAAATTTTCAGATTCTTAAAAAAAAAAAAAAAGAAATCTGAAAAAAACTGGTACTAGTTCCACCCCTGCTAGGTTCCAATACTGCCAACGGAACCCAGAATGGGCAATGCCCTGATACAATCCAGCCAGTTGGAAACAAGGCAGCCTGATCAGGGAATCAAACCAGGAACCTCTGATTATAAACTGCTTCCCTCTTCATACTGAACTACTTCAAACCCAAAAGTAAGCTTGTTAAAGCCGAGCCATTTATTAATACACATGTACCAGGAAAAACACTTCAACAACAACAACAACAGAAGTATCACTCACCATATCTAGCTTTGTTAATAGATTTCTATAAGAAACACCCTTCACAACTTGAAGAAATCACACTAAGTAAGAAACCTTATATCTATCAACTAGTTTATATTGCAGACAGGTCCAAAGACTATAGTCTGAAAATTTGTATGAACTGCCACACAGAGACAGAACAGGGATACTAGGACTTTTGCCTTAGGTGATCAGATCTTACTGACACCAACACAACCAGTAGTGCATTAAATCTGACCAAATAGTTTTCCCCAAAAATAGGATCCAACTGGGAACCTTCTGAAGCCCAGTGCTTAAGCATTTCAGCCAAAATATCTGGCTTACAATACTTCATCGCGATCCCCCACCAACCCCTTCCCTTTTCTTAGTACATGCAAAGCCACTTCACTCAGATCAGTAAAGAATCGTCAAATGTTTAAGTGAGACAGGCTGAGATATTCTAACCTATTTGGCACTGGTTTGATACTTAACTACATGTGTATTGTTGGTTAGGCCAATGGACCAACCGAAAACTGCTTTCTGAGTGCAAACCTGACCCAGTGAACTAGATCACTTTGACTACTAGCATGCAGTGGGTTCTCAAGTTCTCATCGCATGAACTGTGTTCTGGGAGACCTGGACTCCACTCCTCAAGAATGTCAGAACCTGGTCGCGCCCCTGGCCGCGCCTCGTCCGTCCAATGCTTGGCCATTGCACTGCCCGAGCGTCACAACTGTTTTATTGCCCTATATGGAATTTGCCTGGATGCTGCGGAACTCCAAACCGTATCTCACTGGTTGTCCCCGACCTCCACACCGTTGAGCACCTCAGCAATCTCGGTTTTCATCTGAGTCATCGGAGTCATGGCCACCTGGTCCATTCAGAGTAAGAAAATGAAATTTTGCAGTGAGCATCAAAACTCTCAGGATTATGAACGGACTAAGGTGTAGAAGGGGAAGAAGAAAAACAAAAGAAAAAGAAGAAGAAGAAGAAGAAGAAGAAGAAGAAGAAGAAGAAGAAGAAGAAGAAGAAGAAGAAGAAGAAGAAGAAGAAGAAGAAGAAGAAGAAGAAGAAGAAGAAGAAGAAGAAGAAGAAGAAGAGGAAGGAGGAGGAGTATTCGAGGACTTGGGTAGAAGGGAAAGAGGAGGGGAAGGGGGCCCCTGGAGCTGAAATTTTTTTTTAGGATTTTCGTGCGTCTGGAGAGGCTATGAGAAGGTCCCTGAGGTGATGAATGGTTACATTTATTAAAGGAAATAGATGCATAACATCTACTA
Organism: Elysia chlorotica; assembly: GCA_003991915.1. Classification (NCBI taxonomy): domain Eukaryota; kingdom Metazoa; phylum Mollusca; class Gastropoda; family Plakobranchidae; genus Elysia; species Elysia chlorotica. Next base: position 180,783 of record RQTK01000950.1, read on the forward strand.
TTACTTGCTATCAGATATTTGGCAACAAAATGTACAAGAGATTTTCTTTTGTACAGAGTTCCATTCAGACCGTTAGATTGTACATGTACATGTATTTCTTTTTCATTTTGTATGAAAATCTGCCACAACGAAGCTCATTTTCATCCTACATCTTAGAATTTCAGTGAAGAGAGTGTCCATTTCATTAAGGAAAAACAAAGAATTGTTTCTCTTTAACAAAACATTGAAGAAAAACACTTGAATATCATACCAATACATTATTATCAGAAACTAGATCTAAATCTAGAATAAATGAATTTAGAATCAAATTGAATTACAAGCGGAACGTGTTGATTTAGAATCAAATTGAATTACAAGCGGAATGTGTTGATTTTCCGATACACTGCCACTGTAGCTACAGCCTAAGAGACAGCTCATTTAGATCTCGTCTTAGCTACATCATGATCATTTAGATCTCGTCTTAGCTACATCATGATCAAGATTATAATTTTTCTATAAAAGCTAGCAAACTAGAGCGCATGATTATCCACCAAATTGGTCGAGGTTCCTTCATTAAAATAGTGCAGAGTCGTCCATAAGGGCGCATATTTCGGAATAAAAGTGTATGAGAGGATTGACCTTGGAAATCGGTCGAATGTTTGTTGAGTGCGGACATAAACTCTCACAAGCCAGTTGAAATTTTAAAAAAAACAATGACCTTCCTCACTGTAGATCTAGGTTTTGTGCAAGTAATGAAGGCAGGACAAAATAAATACAAGCGGCGTGGCAAAATCCGGAGGATCTGGAGCCAAATTATATTTCTGAAATTCCGAAAATTTCCATTTCAGTGGCATCCCTGTCTGAAGACCATTTCCTAAGCATAGTGATGGTGGGCAAGGACAACAGTACTTTAAATTTTTTTTTTTTAAATAAAAAAAAGAGTGCACAGTATTGACTGAACATTCTCTCAAACAGCAATCACTTGTTACCTGCTGTATGCTAGCCTGGGCCGACTCTGGCAGGGCGATGCCAGTCATATGCTGGTACATGGAGGCTGGAATCGTCACTATACCTGCAGGAAGACAAGAGGGGAGAACTATTACCTTTTCATATACCATCATTTAACCTTTTCCCATTTTTGAAAATTCCCTAAAATAGTGTGCACACAAGAAATAGCCCTTAAATCATGTGATGTGAAAACGTTAAGGTCTATTCCTTGTGTGTGCACTATTTTGGGGAATTTTCACAAACTTATACAGGGTAAAAGCTTTGGTTGTTTTTTTTTTTTAAATGTGAGGTGTGCAGATCAATACAAAAAGGTGCTAGCACAAGAGCAAAACAACGCACACATCGTGTGTTGTGTGATTAGAAAAGGATAACCTAGGGAGTGCCTTGTTGATTTTCACAAACAATACGTAACCCTTACTCTAAGAATACATTTACCATTATTTGATTTCTCTTCTTTTGAAATAATAATTATTTTTTTTTTTTAATAACTTTTTGATTTAAGTTGTCTCTTTCAAACACACAATGTCAGAAAATATTAGGCACAGATAAATTTGAAATTTTAGTGAAAACTCCAAGAGTTAAACACTCATCTGAGAACAGAAATACAGTGTATTTTTGTTTTCTCTCTGCAAACCTGACAAATGCCATTTTATAATATAAGAAAAAGGGACACCACAGCAAACTCCTAACTAGATGTAGTACAATCAAAATAATTCTGGATTGAAAATTTATGTGAGACCACAGGGCTCTTAAACACTTTATGTACTTCGATTTCTGTAGAATTTCGGCAGAGTTTTTGGCAACTATTTTTTTTTAATTTTCAGCCCAAATAAGAAGCTATGGAATTTCCTACCGCATACACATTTATGCAAAAGAATGAAAGCCCAGTATAATATAAGATCCAAATGAATGTTGTTAGTAAACATTTCAACCTCCCTATGGTTAAGTTAAATTAAAATTTTACCTGCTTTCTTTTTTCATAATAAACTTCTATCGTGGCATTTTGAAAAGACCAGTTGATTAGGCATAATTCAGTGCTTTATGTCTAACCTTGTAATCCCCCTAGGCTTCCATCGCCAGACAAGATTATTTGTCCGTTCTGGCCGATACTCGCTGTCGTGAACGCCTGCATCGCCGTGGACCCGTCTGCCATCTCAACACCAACCGAGCCGATCTGTGTGACGGGAGTTACCTCCTGCTGATTGGCTGCCACTTCCGCCAAAGTCTGCACAGCCTGGGTTGCTTCCTGCCCACAAAACATAACCACATCAGTAGTATTAAAAAAAAATCTCTGCAGGATACATTATCATCTCAGTAGCATAGGAAAACATATCTTAGTCTACTAAGAGAGAAAAAAATCTTTCTCCTAAAAAACTACAAAGCTCTCTCCTAGTTAAACATGTACTAGGTCTCAAGAAAAGTCAGATATAGCAACGGGACCCCAGAACTGAGTACCTGGGAATCGGTTGGCGTTAAGGTCATACTGACCCAACAAATCGGGGAAAAGGAAAAATGATGTGGCTACCAGAGCAGGGTTTCAATTGCGGACCTTATGCGTCTCAAGAGACAGAGGCCTCTCTTATTTATAGGGAGAAATTATATGTGAGGCAACCAGGGACATTTTACTTTTAGAGTTATTCATAGTCTTTTTCAGAGGATTAAAAGCATTTTAAGAGGTTGAAAATATTATTACTCTATCATTTCTAGAACTAGAGATATTTAAATTATTTTGTAAATTAAAAAGGGCTATATAGTAATTTTTAATGTTTAAGGAGCTCTAGCTCAAAACCTATATTGGCGACTTGTGCCTGATTCACCCTGGTTGCCTCACATATTCAGAGAAATTTAATGTGAAAAAAGGTGGTTATAAAAAACAAATCATTGTTTTGTGTTTTCTACAGTCAAACTTACACAAGTTTTTCTACCAAGTCGTAAATTTGCTTTCTTACAATGACATTATGCAACATCATAATTATCTTTGTTGGTTCTGAGTATGCATAACACTAATATTAAATCAGATGAAACACTCATCATTGTTTAAAAGCACAAAGTGATGTGTTAAGACACAAAATCTATTCTAAGTATAACTATTAGCAAAGTCTACAAGTCTGTTTATTTACATTAAATGGAGTCTCAGCTGTTTTCCCATTGATATTTTCAAAGAAACAAACACTTTCTGTTTAAATTCAAGTGAAACATCTCAGACTACAAAGGTTGAGGCTCACGTCAAGGCTTAACAAAATCAATCTTCCAATATAAGTAGCAAAATACTTCCTTTGAGATGATTTTGTTTGTATTGGCCCCTTCACTTTTTTTTATATGATGACTACATTAAGCAAAGTTGACACCCGCTTTTCACATGTTCAACAACACTCAGTCCTAAAGTTATGACATAGAATTGAAGGGTCACCTATCTTTCAGATTTTTCCCAAATCCATTTCTAAGTGTGCAAATATACTAACTCATACATTCATTCCAGCCAAACACAGACAATATGCAGCTATCTATTTTTAAAGGCTTTTTATTTCTCGAGACACACAGGATGTCGGCCAGCGGATAACAGCATTCAATGCCAGTTGGACAACCTGTGCACTGCGACGAGGACGGTCTGTGTTAGGCGCCTGCCATTGCTTTCTCGATTCAAAACTTTAAACACATATTTCTCTAGAATGCCTCTATAAGTATAGACCCAAGTAGGATATTTATTCTCAGATAGTAATACTAATTAAAGAAGGTCACAATAAAAATGATTTATGAAACGCTCAGTTTTTAGCCATACTCTAGCTTCGAGTGAACATGCAAAGAGCGGTCCGCAGCTGATCCTCGACTTTGATCAAGGTGTCAACTGTGTTTGCTAGGTGTTTATACCAGGACCACGTACTTTGTCATCTGTGAATGACGACCCACGTTTGACCTAGCTTGGTGTTCTCATGCCCTAATACTTAATGTCAGACAGCCCGTATAATTAACTAATTTTTTTTTTTCTTCAAAATTAAAGATCTTTTTCTATTACTCCTGTCAATCAGTTAACACCACTGTAACTCCTGACCTCACTCATACAAGTTTACAGATTTCATCTCATCTGATTTTACTTGATTATTCTTCAGAGTCATAGCAGATAAACCAATCTCTCACCCCACCCAACTCCCCTCTATTTATATACTTATTTGTTTTATGCCCTCGAGAATTCTATATAGACTGCTATACTGTATACAGAGTTAAATGCTATGTTGAGATTTGAACCTTAGATCTCCTGATTATCACTTAATATTTATAGCACCGCTAACCAACCTTTCACTACCAGGGACCTCAAGCACACCCACACCCCACACAGACTCACCGTCATATTGACCGGGTGTGGCCCTGCGCTGACAGCGTGCACCACTGTGGCCTGAGTTCCGTCCGACCTGTGTCGATGTGGATGATGGAGACGGTGCCGTCGGGGTTGTTAATGGTCTGCAGCATCGTGCCGGTGAACTGGGCCCCTCCTGCCTGGACGTGGGCACCCCCCGCGCTGTTTGACCCGCCCATGCTCGACTCCTCGCTGAACACATGGAGCAGGTCATCGCGACCGTGGTGCTTGTAGCAGTCTTTCACAATTGTACGCAGAGCTTCAGTCCAAGAAACCTGACAAATAAAAGGGGCAAATCATTTCAATATTTTTTTTTTGCAAACAATAACCCTATAAAGGACCGGGCATAAAAGTTATTTCTCTACTTTTCCAAAATAATTTACTTTAAAGAAATAACGCATTCCAAATAACATCTTTTTCAAATATTGATGGACTTGGCTAGAGAAGAAAAATTAAAGGGTCTGAAACAAAAACATGCAGAAAAAAAAAGATGAAAAATAAGACTTTTGAATTAATTATAGACTGAGCGATATGCAACATAGATTGGTAGGGGAAAGAGTTAACATATTTATAATTTATTTAAAATGTACAACTTTGATTAATAGTAACAATTGTTGAAAATGTACCAATTTTTACATCAGAATTTTAAGACAAAGAGTGAATGAATCAAATGTTAACTTTTGTACTTTTTTTTTGTTTTGATATATATTTTATTTCATAATTTATTTACTTAAATATCACCTTGTTTTTCTATAACATGCTTTCTTTTTTCCAACTGTTTGGTTTTGAAAATACACATTCTTAGTTGAGGTAGTTGTGACTTCTACATTGCAAGGATGAAGAATGTCTCTCCCAAGAAATAGCCAAGATGCTGATATGGGTCGTTAAGAAACCAAACTTTTATCTTACGTGTCCCTCACAGCTACTCACCCTTTTCTTATCCTCTTCCGTGCGAGCGTCGCTGCGAACATTTGCCCACGGTAAGTCTGCCGGCCACCAAAGGGGACGGCACTCTGGTTTTCCCCAGCCAGGCTTGCTGCGACACGTGGAATATTTTAACATCTCTGGTATAAAGTTACGCAATTGGGCCTGCCAAAGACAAGAATGAATATAAGTTAGATGGAAGTCAATATGCATTTATAATCTCAAATTTTAATCAAGAATTTCGCACATTTTCTTTTCAAATTTGGCCTCCAAGTTTACATGATATATAATTTATGGAAAATCTCTGGTTTAAAGTTACGCAGTACAATTTGATCCAACAATTTATATGAGAGATATAATGATTAATAATTTATCTAGGAGTGACAAAAGAAAAAATTAAAAGAAAGGGCTTAAAGAGGGTTACATTATTTTCAATAGAAATTTGTTTGTCAAAGTGTGAGCCCTAAAATTGTAACTTTTCTGATGTGACAGGGTGATTTCCACCTTTAAAGAAAGATACCAGTATGCAAATCATTTTTATTGTCTCTTATATAAAAATATAAATGAGATCCCATACATTAATCCACAAATTCAAAGTTACATTACATTTATTTCACGCCTTTGAAAGGAGACATCCAAGACCAAAGCAAATTTGAATAGACATATAAATTATTAAATGGGGAAAACGCCAGAAAAATCATAACCAGAAAGTTGCAATCTTTTTTTTTTTTTTTTTGTAAATATAATTATATGATTTGAAAGAACAGAGAAATTTTTTTTTTTAAACAAACAAACAAAACAAAAAAGCAATCACATATTGGGCTTGGACTGACAACACAGATCTTTCGCACTACATAACAGCTCTGCAGTTAATATCTTATTATTAATTTAATACTACACTCAGAGCTTGAATTTTAAGACAGCGAAATGAAAGCAATGATTACGTTATTACGTTATTGAAATCTTTTAACATAATATATGCAAGTGGGTAGAGACAAATAATTGAAATCTTATTAAACTGTAATTTATTTATGTAGAAAAGCAAGTAGTATTGCCCATTCACTGCAAAGGTCATACTGAGAAATCAAGTAAAATGTGTCCCACCTGAGTCATTTTATCAATAGGAGTTGGAATTCCGTCAATGACTAGAGGGGGTAAATCATGAAGATGGGTGGTGTCCCCATGATTTTGGGCTGCCTGTTCCTGAAGTGCATTTTCCAACTCTTGGGTGACCACGCTGCGACAGCTTCTCATCTGAAAATAGAAGGTACAAAATTGTTTTTTAGGTGCAGTGATACTAAAGAGTTTCATTTCACATTCTCTTACAATATCTGGCTTAGCCTTATACTTCACAGAACATAGACTTTATATTTAGAAGTATTTCAATATTAAATAAAATAATCTTGTGCACAAAACTTTGGCATTTGAAATAACAGTTACTTAAAACACAAATTTAATAACAAAAATTTGTGACTGAATATAAAGTAACTTTAATTTCCAATTTTTCCAAAACAAGCAGAATTTTATATTTTATAATAAGTAGAGTTTGAATTACCAAGGCGAAATTGAAAGGGTTTTCAAACTTACTATTAATGTTAGTGCATTACTTTAAATTGAGGATTGAGAATACAGTAAAACTATCTAAAACATCAAATGTTAAAGCCCGAAAACCTTCTTACTCTTAAAAAAAAATTATTTACACAATTCACGAATATAAAAGTATGGACACCAAAGATGAAAAGTTCCAGTACAGATCTCACAGAAAAATTCCCCGATGGAGCTTTGTTTTAATGCTGGACAACAGCTAATACTTACCACATTTTCCAGAGGTTGAGATCCAAAAACTTTGTACATTGAGCTTGTGGTTCCAGGGGTGCGTCCAGGCGTGCAGCAAAGAACCACGGCTTGCTGCCCCACACGCGTCGTGTACTCTTCTATAGTGTTCTTCAGTTTCCTGCACCACAAAGACAACACTACTGAGACAGCATTCATTGAATAAGTACACTGTACTTGCTATTGCTTCAAAATCACAGGTTTAAAAACTATCATCGCAAAGATGTCAAAACTGTCACCAAATTGTTGTGTTTTTAAGGCCTGTAAGACATTAAAAATATTTTTGAAGAACAAGAAAACAGATCACATTCTACTATAATTTCAAGGCAGTTTTTTAAAGTACCACAGGCAACAATAAAAAAACAACCTTAGAAGTCGTGTTTGTTGCCGTTTACGTCTTGATGGATTTGTCTCAAACTGATGGTGATGTCCTTTCTTTCGTCCTGTTGCAATGGCTGCTGCTGCAGCTATCCCGACTGGCCCTGATTTGCAAATCAAAGAAAATTGTTTAAGTCATAAGGTGATACAAAACCATCTTTAAAGTAAAATCAAATAAATTTTGTTTATTTCGTTTACTGCTTTCTCATAAAAAGACCATGATTTTGATAAAAAAAGAACTTAAAGTGTTAAACATTTCTGTAAAATAAATTCTACATAATTATGTATACAAAAATTGCACACAATTTTCAACCTTATTTAACAACAGCTTGAAAATCACAGAATATATATGTACTTCAAAAGTTCACTATTAGTTTGTAGCTTTTAAAAGCCTTACTAACTACATGTACATAAATGAAAGTGATTATTCAAGAGCAATTTTTTTTTTCAGCAAGTGTCTTTCATCTTGTTGAGGGAGCTTCCTTTGACAATACAGATTGAGCGTGGAAAAAAAATTGCACCTGAATGATTCTTTCGTATAAAAATTTCATTTTTTTTCTTACCAGCAGCAGCTAGCTGGGCTGTGACTTCGTCAGCCATAGAGCTGTGCATCAAGTCAGACGTGTCAAACGCACTCTCTGGCGAGGAGGGCCCCTCACTCATGTCGTCCTCCATGATCCCCGTGGTCAGCTGAGAGCCGATGTTGATGCCGCCCTGCATAGCAGCATGCACACCGTTTCCCATCCCAGCATTCATCATCTTGAAGCTAAAAGTGTGCCAAATGCAGCCACAGATTTAAGAATTCGCCAGTTTGGGGACACTGAAGATCAAGCAACAATCAACACTAATGCTACGTAAACCAATTTACTTTTTTCAAAAATCAACAAGATTTTAAGCAGTAATACTTTATAAGTGGACACAGAGCATGGTTTGCTGCAGACTTCTTTCTTCTCTATCTGAGGTTAAGTTGTCTTATTATCAAGGTTCAAATTGAGTAAAACTGCTCTTTTAGACAAATCCAAGTGTAGAATTAAACTACAGGCACCTTCTGTCTGTTGCCTCTTTCAACCCCCCCCCCCCCTCCCCACCCACACCTTTTTTTTTCTATCGAATAAGAAGACATGCAATCAACCCTTAATATAGAATTAGAGGCAAACAACTCTTTATCGTTGTACAAACAAACAAAAGCTTCGAAAAAGGAGAAATATTTTAAAATCAACTCTCTTTGATGGTTGATAACATAACTAGTAAACTGTACATGCAGTTTAAAAACGTAGAGAGATCAGTGGTGATGTAATGAACAAGTAGTCTCCAGATATTTCGGTTGGTAATATGCTAGACTGTCTCACATGAGATTTTTGTTACTTTTCTTCATAGATGACTCTTTGATAAGACCAGGTGATGTATTCTTTTTAAATTTTAATAAACAAATACTGTATATTTTTCCCTATAGATATCCTGACTTACTGTCTTCAGCCACATAGATGATCCTAAAAAAAAAATATTATTCTCTACGGCTCTAGTTTTATGGTCTGGACGCAGACTATGACTTGTCATAATTTTCTTCTATGATATTGCTTTATGCCATGAGCATAGGTATCTATTCTATTGCCAGTTTATGAAGTTTATATTTCTCTCTACAAAGTAATCAAGTTTGACATCCAGGTCCTGGTTCTCTATTTGAATTAAATAAAAATTGGCTCTTATTTTCTAATTCTCTAAGAGTCCAAACTGAAGCCAAGATTGGCCCTCAGAACTTGTCTAACTCTCTATTTGAGTGAATTACTTTTTAATGAAATCACATATATAACACTAACAAGGGGGCAGCAAGGGGTGTTAATGCTCAACTTCCAGTTTCTCTCTGCTAAATATGTGCGGCAGCTGTCAGTCCATGCATTTTTAATCGCATAAAACACTCAAGCCAACTCAACGTCCACGTCGTGCTGCCTGGGTGCCCTGACCGCGAGGTCGTGGGTAGCTGACTGAGCTCTGGCCAGGAGGACACCATGCCCCTGCAAGATGCGACATACAGGACCCACCGGCGTGTGGAAAAACCTGATGTCCATCAACATGGGAGATCCTTGCCTGTGGGGTCGAACTAGTCTCTGTACTAGTGTATAAAACAGGCCCCTCCTCACTTGGGGGTGTACTTGTCCTAGTTGTCTTAGCCTATCTCCTTTATCTTTATTACCCTTCTGTGATACTCAAACTGTTACATGATGGCACCTCCTCAGGTTGCCCTCTACAAACACTATGTCAGCTTCTCTCTCTCTCAGGGTAGAAAGCATGTTTTTCTGAAGCCGAAGAAACGGGTCTCAGTGAACTCCCTCACAGACGCTGCATGACGTGAACACCAGTGATCTACAACCACTATGGCGTCAAATAGTAGCTGATAAAATGGACAAATGTCAGCCAGCCAGCAGGCTCTGGTGGCGGGAACTGCAGCTGATTGCACAGTGTCACTAGGGTTTTGTTTTTCGGCTATCATTAAAATGTAAGAACATTCCTGACGGAGATGCTGATTCCGGATGCAGTAAAGGAACAGCCTGTGGATAGTCTGGGTGTGATGGTTTGGGTAGGTAGGAGGAGAAATCACAGAAACCCCCAGTAATGCCATGAACACTAACAAGTAAAGTTAGATATCTTTGAATTTGATGAAAAAAATAATTGAATCCACACTTGTAAATCTGCATTTTATCAGCCTTATTGGAACTTATTCACTAAAAAAATGTGTTGACATTTAGGCCCATACCTATGTACACTAAAGATTTCTTAGATTAGCAATACGATTCACTGATTGGAAAAGGTTAACATTATATTTTACACAGTAAGATCCGCTTAAAATCAACTAGCAGTGGGTGTGACTATGACTAGTATGAGTGAGAATGTAGCTTTGATCTGAAAAATTTCATCTTTATTTGACACATCCATGTCCACAGATGTTACAAAATGTGTGAAGGTTAAAATATTTTGAAGTTTGTGCACATAATGATTGTTCTAAAAAATATTGCAATATTAGAGAAAGCAAAAAATCTTGGAAAATGTCTCCAAGATATCAAGAAAGATTCAATAGATGCAGTGAGTGGTGACTGAGTTCCTGAGTGGGATAACTGAAACCTGGTGGGGTTATCACAGACCCAACCATTCCAGGTAGGAAAAACAAGGAAGAAAATAGGAGACATGTGCTCTAACTTTAGAGTCTGGACTACCACTCTCGCCTAATTAGTTGGCGTTATTGTTTTATATGTTAAACTTAGGCTGAAATCTTTGACTGAATGGCTGGTTGCATTAGAATTTACATTGTGTAGACAGAAGAATTCACATGGATCTATAAATTCATCCCATGATACTCAAGATTCTACTTCTTTTTTTTTCTAGGCTTTCAAGTACAAATAGATTCTAGTATTGAGTATTACTATTCTAGGACACTCTTGATCTATAGATTGAAGACCTCCAGAGCCAGACATCTACATAGATAGATCTACTCTTGGAGTAGACCTTTATTGAGATTAAATTGATGGGGACAGAGTTTAATTTAAAGATGAAAATCAAAGGAGGGATACTTGAGTATTATAAATTATACTGTAAAATGGTCTAAAAAAATAAGTGACAAACGAGGGAGCTGTTGGAATTTAATGGCGGGTGCCATTGACCTAGCTTAGCCATCTAAGAGGGAATTTCATGGATGTGTATAAGGTTGTATGGACAAGAACTTTTGGAGGGCGACGAATTTAAATTACTTCAGAGGGTTTGGGGGCTTCAGATACTTCATCGCGAGAAGCGTAATTTCGTTCGAGTATAGACAATCGCCGCCCTAACGACAATCAACAATTTTCGTGCTCACTGCGCAGGCACAAATTGAGATGAGGGAAGCTGCAATCTGCGACTGCGCCATGAGCTTGCGCGATCATTTAGAAAGGGATAAATCAAAAGGATGGTATCGTCTAGAGATTTCTTGAATAAAAATGTATTTAAAGTATATTCAACTTAAAGAAAGAATAAAAGGGCAGCCGTACTGATACATGAAGATATTTCCCTCCATTTTAATGAGTTTCGACAATGAGTGACATATTTTCT
>RQTK01000951.1:7131-45905 GCA_003991915.1 Elysia chlorotica
CCGGCTGAGACAGGAGTCATGGTATCCCCACCCTGTCTCGTGTGTGGCAGCACATAAAATTGTCAGACGTCCGTCTTGGGGCCCGTCCACGAGATAGCCATAAGTTGCTGATGTTGGACGTTAAAACCAACCAACCAACCAACCAACCACTCTCTCTAATCGCCATGCTTTGTTCAGTAGCGGCCAACCAACTGTCGTGTTTGTAAGGTTTTCGTGCAGAAAAAAAGGTATAAATACTGTTTGGGAGTGAGCATTTTAATTAGTGAAAATCATTCCCACGTTTCGGTGTGAGGCATCTAGGAGGGTTGACTACGCGAGATTGTTTATGGTGCTTCGTCTACGACCCCCTGTTACCTTTCGTTGGTGGCGATCAATGTTATTCTGCGCGGAGTCCACGTACTCAGAACAACAGTATTGGTTGCCGTGTGGTACATTCGTACTTTTCGTTTTTTTATTACAGTAATCATTAATGCGGTCAGTTGTCCTGGCTGGAATCAGCACAGATCTACTCTAAATGCTAAGAAAGACAAATCCTAGTCAACATTAACGTTATCTTGGTGTTTGTGCTCTCTGTGTATTCTGGTGGCCTCAGGGTTTCCGACAGGCACAGGCTAAGAATGAGTTCTGGTCGATAGTAGAAAGGTCAAATGAGATATTCACGCCTTCACCGCTCGGTGGTCAATCTTACAAATGGAGCTGTAAATAGATATGCCTTAACAGGTGAAGATCATTCTGAGGTATCGGTGTAGTATTTGACGGACAGGTTTAAATGCGAGATTTTTTATGGCGCTTGGCCGACGACACCGTGCTACACTGTACTGTGTTGGCGATTAAGGTTATCCTGTGTGGGATCAGCATGTACATGCACCAAGAAAGTCAAATCCTGGTCATAAACCGTTCTTGGTGTTTGTACTCTGTATCCAGTGGTTTCGGACAGGCCACAGACCGAGACAGAGTGAGCCCTGGTCGATAGGCGAAGATCAAGGACTATTTAGTTCACACTTCCCTCACTCCGTGGTCCGTCTTGCCCTTGGACCTGTAAATAGACATACATCTATGGTATAACTGTTACAAGATATGGTCATTATAACGCGGCGATTGCTTGCCTCTTCGTTTGTAAGTATAAGGTGTGCAGCGAGTTGCTGGATTCTTGCAACCAGCAAAAGTTGCGGTACACGTATCTTGAATATTTTCAAAAGAATTATATGTTTTGTCTTCTTAGGTTCTTTTCTCCATTCTCCGATTCTTATCTCTCCTATGTTAGTACTCTATTGTCTATACCAGATTGATCCAATAACACACCCACACACACTCTCTTCTTAGGTTCTTTTCTCCATTCTCCGATTCTTATCTCTCCTATCTTACGAGTACTCTATTGTCTATACCAGATGGGTCCAATGTGCACACATACTCACTCTCTCTCTCTCTCTCTCTCTCTCTCTCTCTCTCTCTCTCTCTCTCTCTCTCTCTCTCTCTCTCTCTCTCTCTCTCTCTCTCTCTCTCTCTCTCTCTCTCTCCGGTCTCCACGTTTTGTTCGAACTCACCATACTAACACTAAGTTACAGGTGTGGAGCGTTTTCAGTCTCGGTTCTTGACAATAGCTTATATAGTGCTGACTTTAGACATTAATCCAACTCAACAACTCGGTTCTTGTCCGTTTCAACACCCACCAACCCACTGTTGTGTCTGTATTGTGTTCGAGCAACAACAACAAATCAATACTGTTTAAGGGTGAGTTTTTCAATAAGTGGATACCACCCTGGCGTATCCGCGTGATAAATGACGGGTGGTTTTTATTTAATGCGAGATTACAGTATAAGATATGATCACCATTCCTTCCATTTTTACTTAAAGATCTGATTCAATTCAATAACATCAATACATACATTATATTTTAATTTGGAAACGTACACGAGTAAAATGTTTGCAGTTGTGTGCTGTTCGACATACATTATTGTAAAGAAAAAACATACCTCTATACGCATCTACAAACTCGAAAGTGTAAACATTCATGATTTTGAGTAATTTGATGTGCTTCTCTAAAAAACCATGCAACACTGTGATCGCCTAGGATGTGTTTACTAGTACGATGTCTTTAAATACTTTTTTCTTCTTTTAATGTCCATGGGTGTTTATAGAAAATAAAACAATGGCTATCATGATGTTCTTTCTTTCTTTCCCTTTTTTTTTAAATTCAAGAGACACAGATTTTTTCCTCGTATTCTTTTTCCTGATTCGAATCCGCACTTTTAAAAGAAAAATCTTTCTGAAAATTATCCAAATGGTACGTGTAGCTAAAAAGAGGAAAAAAATATTAAAAATTCCTTTTCTATCCAAATGGACGTAAAATCGAACTGACAGTTTCGGCGTGCCAGCGATTTATTTGTGGCTTGCCAACCAGACCGGCTAATGGAATCGTGACGCCCATCCTGTCTTCACTGCCCAGCTATTTCGCAGCTCCAAGCAGCTCCAAGAGATGAGATAACTTGTTGCATTACTGTACTTGTAAGTTGTTTGCCAAGCACGACGATGGCCGGCTTCTGTAGTTAAAATGTGAAGATTATTTTAATTTTGCGATCCTTTCTTTCTCTCCCTTCCTTTCTCTTATTCTTCGAAGTTTTCTCTCTTTTCCTAAGACTCTCTCTCTCTCTCTCAGTCACTCTCTCCCACTCACTCTCTGCCTCTCCCTGAAACTCTCGCTTTCTCCCTCTCCTTCCCCTTCTGTTAGTCTGTTTCTGTCTCTCTTTCTCTCTCACTCTCTCTCTCTCTATCTCTATCTATCTATCTATCTCTCTCTCTCTCTCTCTCTCTCTCTCTCTCTCTCTCTCTCTCTCTCTATCTATCTGTCTATCTATCTATTTTTCTCTCTCTCTTTTCCTGTCTCCCTCCCCCCCCCCTCTTTCCGGCCTCTCTCCTATATTTTATATCTATTCCCACTAGCGTTTCTTTTCACCTCACTTTCTGTCTCTCTCTATGTTTATGTCTCTCTATGCAATTATGTTTAACACGTTTCCCGTTCCTAGGTTTCGTGATCTCTCTTACCTTTTCTCTTCTGTTCTGTCTGTAATAATTATTTCATTGCTTTTGTTATTAATCTCGTTTATACCCCTTGTTTGTGATTGACATGTGCCGGATTCGGTGTCAATCAATGGACTCTCTTACAACCCTAAACTCGAGGCCCTTCTGTCACCCACTCTTCGTCGTATAGGGTCCCCCACGGGAACCTCTAGAGAGAGAGAGAGAGAGAGAGAGAGAGAGAGAGAGATGGATAGGGAGAGAGAGATAAAGTGATAGAGTGAGATAGATTAAGACTGATAGAGAGAGAGGGTGTTCAGATAGTGAGAAAAACATGCACAGAGAGAGAGAGAGAGAGAGAGAGAGAGAGAGAGAGATAGAGAGATAGAGAGAGAGAGAGAGAGAGTGAGAAAAACATGCACAGAGAGAGAGAGAGATAAAGTGATAGAGTGAGATAGATTAAGACTGATAGAGAGAGAGGGTGTTCAGATAGTGAGAAAAACATGCACAGAGAGAGAGAGATAAAGTGATAGAGTGAGATAGATTAAGACTGATAGAGAGAGAGGGTGTTCAGAATGCACAGAGAGAGAGAGAGAGAGAGAGAGAGAGAGAGATAAAGTGATAGGGTGAGATCGATTGAAACTGATAGAGAGAGAGGGTGTCAGATAGTGAGAAAGACATGCAGAGAAAGAGAGAGAGAGAGATAGCTCACCCACTCCATCAGTCTGCCTCATATCTCATTTGCTAGACATTAGCGCTACCCGCTACCCCAGCGTGAGTGACCATTATACAGAGTGGAGGAATCCACACACGCACCAAGTGCGTCACGTCGTCCCCCACCTCCCCCCTCCCCAAGCTGCCGAACTGTCAAGTTTACTTTAACGGATTGTTCCAACGGGCATAACAAAGGACGTACCTACCACAGAAATAATGTGATACAAATTATTGCAATTCACATAGTTACAAATAATGATCTCATGTAAACCATGCTAATAAAATTAAGGGCATAACAAAGGACGTACCTACCACAGAAATAATGTGATACAAATTATTGCAATTCACATAGTTACAAATAATGATCTCATGTAAACCATGCCAATAAAATTAGATCTATGTACCGAACCGCCATGATATTATATTTTGTTTCAAACGCAGAATGTTATTGACCATGATTAAGTATAGAGCCCAGTAAATTCTAATCCAAGCGGGAAATCGCTCTTAGAAAAAAAAAAAAAAAAAAAAAAAAAGAATTAGAACACAATCGTCAATATCATTGTAAAATTATATTTTTTTAAAATGTTTCTTTTGTAGACTGTTTGGGTATTTGTTTTTGTATGTGTAGTAAGAATCGGCGACGCAAACACATGAAATGCACTGTAATATACCATTTACTAATTTGGTTGACAATGTGTTCAGACCAAATACAATGGCAAATCTGAACTTGTGCGACTTCACCCTACTGAGAATCAACTTAATTATTTATTCATGTACGTACTCTCGGACGAGTAAGGAGGATTAATTTAATTAGCGTCTGGCGTCTCCAACTCGGAGGTCCCTGATTCGAAACCAACGATTGCTCGTACTTTTAGGTGTCCGATTTCGCCTCCTACTAGTTGAGTCGATGTGAGTGCACGCAATGTGGTCGGCCCAGACAAGAGTTTTGGTATCCCCGCACTGTCTCTGTGTGCCAGCATGTGAAATTGTCAGTACATATGTATAGCCTATATATAATGATGACGTTGGACGCTCAGTGTTTATCTAGAAACTCAACACTGGCGCTGTAATCTATCAAGAGAAGAGGATGGGAAAATAAATAATGTAGAAATACGCTGAAATGTCTGAGAAACAATAAGATGATCGATTCGGCCGTGGATGGGTGAAAAAGTCCTCCCTATGTCCATGAGAAGATGGTAGCCACCGAGAGCAAAGAGCAAAGCAGCCAATGTTTGTTTTAGTCTAGACTAGGAATTAGGAATTAGATGTTTGTCTCTGCTAGCGTTTGAATAAGAAACAAGGTAACACATAATTATTGTCAATTTAGTGTGGCAATTAAGGTTTAAGCGACAGGCGGACTATGGAGTACCTGAATGGAAAGTGCCGGCTGACAGACGGATTTTGTGGGCTTGCCAATTTTTTAATGCAGATTTCAAATCCGACATAATTATGGACAGCCTTCCTTGTTTGGATGCGTGCAGGGCGGCATCGATTTTTCACGTCGGAAAATTTCGATTTTTCTTTTTCCTTTTTTTTCTATCTCTTAGAATAAATGCATTGGGGAAAGGAGATTTTTAAGACTTCCGGTGTCTGTTTTTCAACGGTATAATTGTAAGCTCCCTGTTGCCAAGCAATTATCCTTGTTCATTTATTTATTCTTTTTCCATTGCTTGGTTTATTATTATTTCAATATTTCATACACGAGTTGAAACAACTAACTGCCCCCCGCATAAGACTCGTATTATTCAGCAATTTACGTGTTGTTGTTTTCTATTTAACATTCGGCATAGACTGGTGTGTTGTTTTTTTTGCCAAGGTAAAAACAAAAAACAAATAAAACTTGTTATACACACATTTTAAAGATGTCTTTATCAAACGCAGCAATGTGGGCAAGGTGAAAACATTCACATAACATGTAGGTGGTCTTGTGAGTTGTTTTCGTTCAACGCCAGCGGAAAAGCCATATCGTGGACGAGCGCCAAGACTAACGTCTGGCTACCTATGTAGTGTTTACCAGATCTAAAGTTTTTTTTTTTTTTTTTTTTTTTCAAACATCCAACTTCTGTACATCTAGACAACATAACTAATTTATGATCACATGGATGGCTCCCCCCCCCCCCCCCCCCCCCAATAAAAAAACAACAAACCCTCGCCCTTTTTTTCTTAAGTCTGGTATAAAGTTCACATCCTTTAAATTATAACTACAAAGGAACATACCTTTGCTGCTCCCAAGTTTCTTCAACAAAGATATAATATAGACCTAGTTGGCATTGTCTGCTCATATCGATTTTCAAGGGAAGACTGATGGAGACTGGAGAGCCCACCTATAAAAGGTGCGACCGACTCGCAAACTTAATTCTGTCGTGTGAAGGCTAGACCCCTTGGGGCTTGGAGGAATAGTTCATACACAGGCCTAGCTTAGCCCTGCCAACACAAGGCATTTGTGTTGCTATTTCTATGTCTGTCTGTCTCTTTTTCCTCTATCTCACCCATTCTCATTCTTTCTCTCTCTCTCTCTCTCTCTCTCTCTCTCTCTCTCTCTCTCTCTTTCTCTCTCTCTCTCTCTCTCTCTCTCTCTCTCTCTCTCTCTCTCTCTCTCTCTCTCTCTCTCTCTCTCTCTCTCTCTCTCTCAATCTCTCTACTTCTCTCTCTCTTACTCTAAAAAGCTGGTCTTATTTTAACAATGCAGTCAAGTGTTTGTTGTTGTTGTTGTTGTTTCATTTGGGGGTATTTGTTCTGTGTGTTGTTGTTGTTTTTTATTGTTTGTTTTTGGCTCAGAGTTTTGTTCTTGCATAGGTGTTTTGCAAGTATAGGTCATAACGCAACGTTTTATATAATATATGTTTAAAACCTATACAGGTTTATAAATGCATTACTATATTTGGATAAAAATTAATGCATTTATTCATTTAATATATACACAACAATCACAACTACTGCATTTGTGATATTTATACCTGTGAAAATTACTGAAATTTAAATATAAATAAACAAAAAAAGAATATATCTATGAGTGTTGCTATCTGGGTTTATTCTCTTTTTTCGGTGTTCTTTCGAACCTAGGTAAATTCGACATGCATCTAAGAGTCATTTCTTTTAGTTTGGCATTCGCATTTTGTGACTGTTTCTTTGGTAGGTCTATAGCGCCGGGAAAGATACACAATAAGTGAATTTACATTTTGAAGAATATCCTTATTAAACGTATGGTTTGCTCATGCACTGAAGCTGACGTCTGTTCGTGGTTTTTGTTCATCCATATGATTGAAGGTATATGGTAAAAGTAGGTATGTTGAGCTCTCTTTTTTCTTTTTCTTTTTTTTTTTTTATTTTTGGTGAAAGGAAACAATCTCAATACACCAACTGAATTTAAGCTATAAAAGTCTCTCCTGAAGTCCATATTGCTTGAGGCCTACTACTGCGGGACATGGGCTCTTATTATAAACAGAAGAAGAAAATATCAATGCATTCCACCGGAAACAACCCAAATACATTCTAAAAATTAGATACCCTACTAAAAGCACCAAGTGGCTCTATAGAATATGCCAAGAAAAACCGCTGTCACTTTAAATTCTGTTAGCCCGCTGGAGCCTCTTTGGTCATATATTACGTAGAGTCAAAAACATCGCCGCCGATAAGGCAATGAGAGCCTACTTTATCCAGTGCGGCACCGAACTAAGGGCGACCAAAAACAAATCTGCCATTAGTGCTCAACAGAGACCTCGCACTGACAGACCATCTAGTTAGCCTGAACACAGCTTAAATACTTAGAAAAAGATAACTGAACTTGCTCAAAACAGGGAAGAGTGGAGACGACATATCACAGGTTTAGGAAGCTTTCAAGAAAGGGCGAAGAAGTTTCAGCAAAATAGATATAGTCTCGATTTAAATTTATCGGTGAATTAATTTTGAATACCAAACATGTTTCTTTGCTATTTATGTTGCTGCTTTTTTCCTCGAGGGGTCTTCTAATGATGTGGTATTGATACATTGACACAAAGTGTGCTTTTCTTTTCCTTTTTTGTTTTTTGTGTGTCTACTCTGTCTGTTCGTCGATCTGCTTGTCTGTCTGTCTGTCTCTCTCTCTCTCTCTCTCTCTCTCTCTCTCTCTCTCTCTCTCTCTCTTCTCTCTCTCTCTCTCTCTTTATCTCTCTCTCTCTCCTTCTACTTCTTTCATGATCTCCCTCCATCTCTCTCTATCCATCTATCTATCTTTATCTACCCGTCTGTCTCTCATACACTCTTTTTTTTTTTCAGTCAAGTTCACGCCTTTGTCCTTCCTGTGTCCTTTTTTTGTCCTTTCCATCCTGTCTGTCTTGCACCCGGCGCGTTGCCTTCTTACGTGTCACTGGTTGTCCAACTCTTGTGTATCTAACGGTAGAGTGTGCGTCGACTGATAAAAAGGTTCCTGTACTGGCATGATTCGTCGTTGTGGTCGGATTCCACCTAATCAACCCACACCTTTGCTTAGGATGAAACACTGTGTTCTCTATGTCTTCTACTAAGAATTTTTGTATGGTTTGTTCGTGATTGCCGGCCGAAGTCGTCGGGAAAATCTTTTATAATACTGGTGTTTGAAATTATTTTTTTCCTTGGCTTATGTCGTTACCTCTTTTTTAGCCTTTAAGTATATATGGATAATCCCAGCTTCTAGTTGGAATGTCCTGATGAAGTGATAGTGTTCCGATGTTTTGTTATTTGATTGGTGGTGGGTTTTTTTAGGGGGTGGTGGTTTGTTTTGTTGTTGTTTTTGTTTGTTTGTTTGTTGTTGTTGTTGTTGTTTTGAGGGTGGGGGCTTTTTTCCTTCTTTTTTAGGGCATGTATTATTTGTTTGTTTGTTTTGTGTTTTTTTGTGGTGGTGGTTGGAGGTGCTTTTAATTTTGTTTGTTTGTTTTTGTTTTTTGTTTTTTGCTTTTGCCTAGGACATAGATATCTATATGAAACAAATAACTAAGCAAAAAATTGTTACCGTCCCCAGATTTACCTGCACCTGCGCTACTACACCTGTCCCAACGAGCAGCGATGGATTGTGCGCGTGCTGTTCATCGTGCCCATCTACTCCTTCGACTCCTTCCTCAGCCTCATGTTCTTCAACAACGACAACTACTACGTCTACTTCGACAGTCTTCGCGACTGCTATGAAGGTAAGTTACGATGATAGCACAGTACATTAACAAGATGCAAGGGGGCAATGAAAAAAAGGTATGCTGCATTCACATCTAAAATTAGCTCATAATACTGGTATCTCATACCCTACAGTTTATGTTGTATATATTTTACACACATAAACACATATACATATCCCTTATTAACTTTGCTAGTGGACGAAGTGATGCAAAGTTATAGCAGGCGGCTTGTAATAGGAAGTTTGTATGTTAATAGATTTGCTTCCATGCAGCTGTGTTTTTATCCTCCTGGTTGGGTTGTTAGTAAATGCATGTAGGAAACTGTGACTGGCCAAGTCCCGCGTATCCCACTCTGAGGTACCGTCGCTGTAAATGGCCTTTTCTAAAAAGTCAGGAGATATTAAACTTAAACTAGGAGAAAAGTTCGCTTTTTTTTATCAAAGATCAATCTTTTAGTGAATTTCACAGAGAAAGCGCTGGATTAGGTGAGTAAATCGGCATGAACTTGGGTAAAAGATGTACATTTTTTATGCAAACTATTGCACAGGCTTTAAGAGTATCCTGGGTGAATTCACGCTGTGAACATATTGTAACTCTTTCTCATTCTACAGTCTGTTGTATTGATATTTTAAAGATTATTTTCCCAAAGTTATCTACTTAAACAAATAGGGCAGAGTGAATCCGTATGAATGCAATATACATTTTTATGCAAACTGTGGTACAGGCTCTAAAATCATTTGTGGTGTGAGCATTAGAGTAACTCTTTCCAATTGTACAGCCTATTGGAGGGAAAGATTTTTACCAACATTATCTACTTAGACAAATCGGGCGGAAGCCATTAAGGATGGTGAATTAAAACTTAAGTACTACCATTCTCTGCCTGCCAGCTGTTTGGTAGGTTTTTAATGTACATGTCTACTTTCACAGTCTGCTAGACTGATTAAAAATGTAAGGTAATCTTTCTGCTTCGTCAGCCTGAGAGACTGATCTAAAGGCAGTATATCCTGGCCGCTTTGACACGGGTGTTGACTTTAAGACAAGAAGCAGCTGCCAAGACTATTATGAAAATATGTTACAATGTCCTCTTCTACAGTGTTCAGCGCTGGTTCAAATATATAATGTTACTTTGTCTGCTCTGGTGGTCTGCATGAAGTTTATGAACATGGCTTATCACGCCCCTTTAGCTGTTATAGAGAGACGTTGATGTATGATGATCAGTGACTTTAATTAAGCATACACGCTGTGGAGCAGTGCGCTATCCACATTTTGACACTTTATTTCCTTTTGGTTCACACCTTTCTTATCTGCCAAACACTAAGAAAGTCTTAATATGAGGACATGGTTATAAGCGCTTAATGTGTGTAAAGCATAGTTTTTTAAAAAGTATCTTTGTCTGACCAATTTTATTCATCTGCAATGCCCACCCACTCCCATGTCGTTTTGTTGCTTACAGTTTGTCTTCTGGTGGTGGTTAGTGTGTAAGATCTATCCAGCTAGCTGTGTAATGAAATGATTGTCTTAGTTAAAAAGGATCAGGCTTTATAAAAGGATTTCAACATTGTTTTCGCAAAATGGAGTTCCTAGATAGGCAGAGAGAGAGAGAGGGAGGAAGACAGACAGACAGGTGCGAATTTATGTGATTACAGCTAAATTGATTTTTACGCTACACATAAATTCCATGATCAAACTTGCGCAGTATGCAGCATGAGTAGGAGATGGCATGGAGAGGGAGATTTGAAGTGGATTGTAGAGCTGGCTTGCTTAACCATGGAAAAAATTGATTTTCACTGTTTTTGTATGCCTCTGAAGTGTTTGAGGTTTAGACAAGTAAGTGACAAGACTGAAGGCAGCTTAGAGGGCTTATTGCAGATTCAGGCCTTTTTAAAATGAAGTGGACCAATAACAGAATGATTACGCAGTGTAGAAATGTGATAGAATTGGGTGTTTGAGCTGGGCACTGATGAATTAGAATTGCTTGATTATGCAGGCTAATGGTGGGATAGATTTGGATAACAGAGCAGGGCATTGGTATGATAGAATTAGGTGATAATTCAGGCCAGTGATGTGATAGAAATGGGTGATGATGCAGTGCGTTGCAGTTATAGAATTAGGTATTATGCAGGGAAACGGTGTGAATGTCTTGGACAGAGGTCTTACATGTTGTAAAGAACTGGGTGTTTATAGAATTGAGATTAAAGATAGTGTTGCATAGCTATGTAATAGAAGTTTATTTTTATACAGAGCATTGTCGTTTTAAAGTAGTGTCTACTTATCTTTTAAGAATAATTAGCAATCTTTGATAAGTTAGACATCAGTAGACAGATTTATGTTTGATTGGTTGTTGTTTATAAATAAAAGTCATCATTTAAACGTAAAATTACTGAGATGTGTTGTTGTTCTTCCCGGTTCTTTTTTTTTTTTTTTTTTTTTTTGTGGGGGGGGGGGGGGTAGATGAGATGATACATGTGACAGTATGCAATGTATTGTTTTCAGTTATCCTGATTTTTTGGAGCAAAAACAATTTTGGGTTTGTTTGTTTTTTTAATTTGGATGGGGTCTTGTACATTAAAAAAAAAACAAAAAAAAATTAACGTAACCGTAAAACATGTATATAATTTATACGCTATTTCCTCACATCCAGCGTTCGTGATCTACAGCTTCTTGAGTCTTTGCTATGAGTATCTGGGTGGAGAGGGCGCCATCATGTCAGAGATCAGAGGGAAACCTATACAGTGAGTCTTCAGCTACATGCAATCTTTAGATAGCACGAAAACACTTACTGAAGTACTTGCACAATTTTCATTTCATACTCATAGCAAGGTGTTTTGGAGACCAATTTGCTAATTCTATAGCAAATATATCCATCTCTTGAATTTTTAACAAGTTAACAAAGATTTCAAGTCGTTTTTTATTAGTGTTCATCATTGAAACATTGAGAATAATTAACCCTGTAAACCTTGACTTTGCAATCTATGTTTATCTCTTAGTTTGTTAAACTGTTTTGAAGAGGCGTGGATCAGTGTTTAATTGTTACATGATTAAACCACCATTTGTGTCTATACACCCTTCTCCAAGTTGTTTTTGTCTTTATTTTTTTGAAAATTTCAGAAGTTTTTTGTTTTGTTTTGTTTTGTTTTTGCCCAAAATTCTACCAGGTCCAGTTTTTCCACGTGTACCTGTTGCTTTGCCGGCCGTCAGTACACCATTGGATTTCTGAGGTTCTGTAAGCAGGTGAGTTCACCACACTGCTTTCATTTCTATTTTTGTCCCCTTGTTTTTGTGAATGACACTGTAATGTATTTTTACAATTACTTGTATCCCCTGAGTAAAGGTATACTAAACACTTATATGTCAAGATATAATTAGGTAGATCCTGATTTGACTGGTAGGTTTGTTTTACATTTTCTGGATTCTAGCTCTTGGACTGCAGGCTGAACAACCATTTCTCTATGTCAATGTCTGTTTTATTTTATTTTTGAGTGTGGGTATACACAATTATTTTATAAGTTTTCAAAGCAGTCAGCTTCATTCATTGTCAATTATTTGATTCTGAGTTTTAAACAATCTTCTTTACGACCTTATTAAGAAGAGTATTTCTTACGTGGTTCATCATTATCTCTCGCTGTATCACTCCAGGCTACGCTGCAGTTTTGCTTCATCAAGCCAGTCATGGCAGTCCTGACTCTCCTGCTACAGGCCTTTGGATTTTACAAGGATGGAAACTTTGCGTAAGTGCAGGCCAAAGCTTTTCCAAAGCCACATTCTGTTCAAGAAATGTTCAAACTCTTTATCTTATCATCCAGTTAACCTGTGGGCATGGCTATCTGTGTAAAGCAGTAGTCGAATAATTTTTTACTATATATCTAATGTATTGCCCAGTTACTGTTTTGAACATTGAATAAATGCAGTCTCTAATATGAAACAAAGGAGTTTGTTGCTTAGCAGCCAAACTTCTAAAGTTTGAAAAGTTAAATTTTTATGAAAAACTGACCTTTACCATGCTTGACCATAGAACTATCCATAGACTAAGAGTAGGGATCTATTGGGCTTCTCCTATTCATTTTATGTTTTCTCTCCATCTCTCCATGTGTGCATTATTACTGACGCACTTATCAGACCAGACAGCGGCTACCTGTACATCACCATCATCTACAACATCTCAGTCAGCCTGGCTCTCTACGCTCTCATTATGTTCTACCTGGCCACCAAAGATCTGCTCAGCCCATTTGACCCTATCCTCAAGTTTTGCATCATCAAATCGGTCATCTTCCTCTCCTTCTGGCAAGGTAAGGCAAGACAATGTGGTTGAGGCTCTTTAACTTTTCATTTTTTTTCATCATGGTCCTCAAAGTTTTGTAACAGAATGATAGAATAGCTCAATCTGTTGATCATGACACAGTTAATTTTTGTACTCTTTAACATTTGGCAATACAGGGCAATAGTTAATTATATTATTGCTTTTCGACATAGTTTTTTTTTTTCATGAAAAGTTAGTCTCAAGAACTTATGTTTATGATTTAAATTTTTTTTTCTTTATTTGGGAAACTATATATTAATAATAAAAAAAGATTTACTCACAAATATTCTTTTAAATACCCAGTTTGACTCAGTAAAAAAGGGGTACTTACAGAGAACCCTCAAAGTACGGACATGTATACAAAACAGCACCTATGATGAGGGGTGATATCAGAGGTGGAAACAGATGTTGGACCCTTTTAGTTGGACTTTTTTCGGGGGGAAAATAATCTGAAACTTATAATGTTATTCATTGCATTTTTTTCAGGTGTTGTGCTCGCCGTTCTAGAGAAGGCCGGTGTGATTGACCCAATCTACTCCCACGAAGGTTCCCAGGCTGTCGGTGTCGGCACCGTCTCTGCTGGCTGGCAGAACTTCTTCATCTGTTTGGAGATGTTTGTCGCGTCAGTTGCGCTGCGCTTTGCTTTCCCCCACAGCGTGTACTGTGCGGGGCCGACGAGCACCCATGGCCGTACTGTTTCGCTGCAGTCCATCTCGAGCAGCCTGAAGGAGACGATGAACCCCCGTGACATCATGCAGGTATACTTCCAATGCATCGTCACGTTGCTAAAGTAATGGTCCAAAATAACATTGAGCCACTATAGTAATCTTCGAATAATTCCTCATCTATCTATTATGCATCGAGAAAAATGAACTGGGCCAAATTTTATTTTTTTAATTTTCAATCAAAGATTTTCAAAAACAGACAATTTTTAACATTTTGTTGTTGTTGTTTTGTTTTTTAGTTTCTAAAAACTACTGATTTCGAAATAGACCATCACATGTCAGCATGTGGCATATAGTAAGGTGTTGGCAGTCTCTATATATTGAGGGTGTCAGCTTGGAGAATGCAAAGTTCTCTAATAGGTTTCCTAAGAAGGATTTTAAAAGGAGTCAGGACCCCAGAGTGGGATGCCTGGGGCTTTTCTGGTAATGCTATCTAACATTGATTCAACCAGTCAGAAACAAGGAGGAAAGCGGAACCAGGTAGCTTTGATTAGCTTTGATTTTGACAACTGACAAACCTTAACCCTAATATCTTTGATCTCTGCACACCCTCAAATTATTATTTTGGGCTTCATATTTGTATGTCCCAACAGAATCTTGCGGGTGTTGTGTTACTAAAGTATCAAAGCTTTGGTGATTTTGATTTTGCCAGGTTCTTATTGTCTCATTTTTATTTTTAGTTTCTGTATCTTTAAAAAACAATTGGGATTTCCAGTAAGACATTGTGCTGCATTTAATTCAGAATATCTTGAAATTCATAGTTACCTAACGAGCTCTATTTTGAATCTTGATTGTAACAACAGTATTTTCTCCTGGAGGTAAAGTTGATTTTTTTAAGATCTAGTAGCAAGATTTTCTTACCATGAAGATTATTAAGCTTTCAGGACGGGCTACCTTAAAGACTATTTCATTTATTCCTTATGGATGCACCATTTCAAATAGAGTAAAATAGTGGTTTCCCAAACTGGTACCAGGTTAAAATTACCTTCTGTATTTTGCTAACTGTGTAGTCTGCTCGCTCTGTGTATCTGGCCAGGACGCGATCCACAACTTCCACCCGCAGTACCAGCAGTACACCCAGCACGGGATGAAGCAGCCCGACGAGGATCACCAGGACGGACCGTGGGGACCCGACCCCCACCAGCCCACCAGCCCAGGCCAGGCCTACCAGTACAACAACACGAAGGGCGGGGGTTCAAACTACCCCAATGGCGGTGGCGGCACCAGCGCAGCGACAGGAACCTCCGGGGTCTCTCCGGTCACTCCGGCCGAAGGGGGGAAGTCTGCCGGAGCTGGGGGTGCTAGAGGTCAGGCTGGCAAAGTCACTGCTGGTCAAAGTCACGGAGGCGCAGCACCTGCAGTGGGAGGCGGGGCAAAGAAGAGCCGGCACAATGAGAAATCCACGCTGCTCAACTCTGATGAAGAATTTCAGTAAAGTCCTAAATGTGTTGTGTTGTCCTTTTTTTTTTTCCTCCTCCTTTTCTGCCGCTGCTGAATTTTTAAAATTTAAATAATCCCCTTTCTTCACTTGTCTCACTGCTAAACTCTGAACTTGGAGAAAATTTATTGATGTTGTTATTATTATCATTATTTTGTTACTGTTGATGAAGTGTCAATTTTGACAGAACGAAATTTTAAACTTAAGGTCCATATACAAGGATCCTATTTTAAGACAATTTTTTAATGGTCATTTTCAAATTTGTACTTATTGTGTATAGTTTCTCTATACGAGGCTTGATCAAACTAGCATTCCATGTTTGCAGGTTGTGCTCTTTATGGAGTCGATTTTTACACCCTCCATTCATTTTTTTGTGAACCAAATTAATGTTAATTGTACTATAGAAATTTTGTGACATATCAGTGTAGGATCCCTTAGTTTGTTGTGTACCATATCACACAAGACAGTGGAAGACTCATTGAACTAAATGAAGATGATATTTACTGGTTAAAAATTAATTTATTCTTCCATTCATGATCTTAAGAACAGTAAGCCGCAAGAACAATTCAGCTCTGCATGCCTACTGTCGTTGAGTCAATTCTAATTTCTTTACTATAATGTTTACAGAGGAGTATATGTTGACACCTACTGTGTAGACAAGAAAACAGAAACAGTTTCTGTATATTGTTCTTATGGTAGCTGTTTTGTTTCAAATTGAGGACACAAATCAATTACTATATAACAAACAAAAAAACGTTTTGGTCTCCTTAACCTATAAAATTCTAAACCTCTCTAGAGTCGGCTTTCAGTGGTAATTTCTCTCAAAAGTTTTCCCTCAACACGAAATTGATAAAAGCTTGTTGAACGAACCGTTTAAATGATTATAAATTACAGACTTTGTTGCTAATGTATCTACTGATGTCATTGCTTTCAGGACTTCTGATTCAGATTCAGATTTTTAACATTTAAAACCAAACCCCTTTCTGAGCTGCAGAAGATATGCGTAAGTGATTTGTGGCTTTTGGCCCCGCTCCCCACCCTCTTGTCATGGCTGAACAATGAGGCACGGAAAGCTAACAAGCTGCAGCTGCTGTGGGAGGGCCAAGTCTTGCGTACCACCACACGCAGCCGCTTGCATTTGCCTGTCATTCAGTTTCGCATGTTGCTCAGAGCTTCTGTCACATCTTTTCGTGCATCTTTCTGTTGATATCTTTTTTCAGTTTCCATTTTTTTTTCCTTCGTTTTTTTTTTGTAGCTGACCCTCCACTATAACTTAATTGTCATTTTTTCAGTAAAGTGTAGTTTTGTCTCTTATTTGTTTTTATATGAATTATTGTTTTTAGTGATTCTTTTGTGGTTGTCGCTCTTTTAATAAGGTAAATGATTAAACATAAGTAACAATTTTTACCTTTAATTTCATGTCATCTTATGAGAAATTTTTGCATTGGGGTAATTTTTTGTTGCTCTGTTTTTCATAAAAGAATTAAGCAAGCACTGACAAAGAATAGAACAATATATTATATATACATATCATTTTTTTTTTTTTAGATTTCATCGATGTACCTTGGCACATTGTGTCTATGTTGGTTCTTGTGTTTACTAGAATTGTGTGTTTTGTGTTTGGTAAATTTTCTTCTTTAATTGAAATCTAGTCACAAAAACTTAAGGTTATCTCTGTTGTTCAGAGGGAAAAGAGATATTTTTATATTAGTTATATATTTGTGTAACCAATTCTTCCAACCAAAATATACATATACTTAAAGCTTAACGTGACAACCTTCAACCTGAGTTTATGTTAAGATTGTGAATATTTATTTTCAAATATTGAAAGCAAACTTAAATCAGTACTTGCAGTTTGAAAATCATGTCATACATTTTTTGTTGTTGTTGGAAGTAGCTTGGTGCTGATAAGTTTGTCACATACAGGTGTCCATCTCAATTTGCTATCGTGTTTGAAAACTGCATGTGTTATTGTATAAAGTAAAGATAAATTATTTCAACTGTTAAATTTTATTTCAAAATATGAATGAATCTCAGCAGAGCTGATCAATCAACTTTTTAATAGAAAATTGATCTTTATTCATCAAATCAATTGTATCAGGGGAGGTTCACCTATGAAAATTAACGTTTTACATAACTATTCAGTATTGATTATCTTTTTTATCTGCCGCATGTCCTTGCAGTCTACCTGGAGAAAACTAATGTATGCCTTTTCATGGAAAGGTTCGTATACAAGCACTCTGGGGGTTAGCCAGTAGGACCCTGTATTCATTTTATTTTAATTATTATGCTACCTTTTTTACATTGATTTGTGTATTTTGATTTATTTGCCACATGTTCTTGCAGTCTACCTGGAGAAAACTAATGTATGCTTTTTCGTGGAAAGGTTTGTATACAAACATTGGGGGGGTTAGCTAGTAGGACCCTGTATTCATTTTTTTTTATTATTATTATTATGTTTCTACCTTTTTACTCAATGCATATTATTACTATTACTTTTATTATTCATTTTCACAAAGCAAGCATTTGGTCAGTTAGCCATAGTCATTCATATGCTGCAATGACTTCTTATCAATTAAGAAATACTTGCACAATATTCTGGCATATCAATGGGGAGAGATACATATATATATATATTTTTTTTTTTTTTATGGGGCAGGGAATATTGTTTTCAGCCTGTAGAATTTAGAAAAATTGATTTATTCAAAGCATTAGAAACACTATTCAGTGAGTTCAATTTTTTTTTTTTCTTTAATCCAATTCAAAGTGCTGAACTTCTTAACAATAAATCCATATCATTAAGTTCAAAACAATGAATCCATATCATTAAGTTCAAAACAATGAATCCATATCATTAACTTAAATTAAAAACAATGAATCAATATTCTTTCGTTTTAATTCTTTTTATACTCCAGTATCAGAAATATTTTTTTAAATATGTATTTAACTAAATCAAACTCTAGTAAACAAAAGCAATTTCCTCTTGAGTTTCACATCACAGAGTGTTGTTTATGTAAAAGAGAGTTTGTTACATTCCTTGCCTGTTCAGTGTTCTTTTCTTTGTAATCTTTTACTCTTCAAGCTCTACCTCTTGCCACTGTGCTGCCAAAAACATAACAAGAGTCGTTTCTGTCTCATGGTTTCCTCTCCCTTGACATATTTAATAGTAGCGCATGTTGCTTGGAAAGAATGCATGTGAATCAAAAGGCTCTGATTTTTTCAATCAGATTCCTCTGTAAGGAGAAATGTTTAACAGTCTTGAAGCCGCACTTATGTTTGATTTGTTGGTAACCTATTGACATTATAATTACTGATGACCGAAGGTTTAATGAAAGAAACTGTAAGTAAATCTCTAGAAATTTATTATAGTCTCAAAGTTTTAAAAAATGTGGTGCTGGTCTATGGATAGATCTGGGGAGATGTACATGTAAGGTATCAATGAACAAGTCATATAAGAAATCTGAACCAATGCATTCAACATATTAAAAAATGGTTATTTTGTTTAAATTTTTCAATTTATTTTTTAATGCATATAAATAAGTGGAGTATTAACGTACAGTAAAGGAGCAGTGCAAGGATAACCAAAAGATATTTGAATACAAAAAAGAAAGTTCATCCTATTAGCTCTTTTAATTCTGATCTGCTGAGAGTTTTTTCATATTATGAGAAATCTGTTGGATCTGTTGTTTCACATGAAATCTGAAATTTATCAGCATTGTTCTTTTTTTTTTCCCATGCTACATAATAGACATTGACATCAAAATCACATGGAATACGCAGTGGCTATTGTTTATATAGTAAGAAAATATATTTTCTCTAGTGCAACTGAAGACAAAACTATTTATTCATTCTTTGGTCAGATAAAAATAAAAGGTAACATAGTTATTTTGGGCTAATCTTGATTTTTTTTCTTTTATTTATTTCTTTATTATGAAATTTTGGATCAGTGATTAAAATTGCAGGAGTATATTGAATCCTGCAAAACTATAGCTTGTGACTCTGTACAGCCAACAAATAAGATTTTATGTTTAAAGTTTATACATTAATTGGTTCTTCCGCAACTCATAGTAGGCTGACTATTGAAAAATGTACAGGTTATATACATTTCATTTGTGTAAACCCAAACTAGTAAACAAGAAAAGATAAGTTGTTGTCCCATATAGGATTAGAGCTATCATCAGTTTCACTTGCACTGAAAGATCTGGCTTCTGATAAATACAATTATTGCTAATATAATTTTTTATTTTTTTTTGTATGCATGTACATGAATGAATTCCTTGACTAAAATTTATGTAAAAATGCTGGCATTTTGAACTTTTCTTGTGAGTGTGTATGTGTTTGCTGTAACTGTAATTCTGTATTGACTGTTTTACCCATTCAAGACAATTATGTATGTACATTTTTGTGTCTTTTAATTACGGCACCCCAGTGGTACCGGAGGTCATGATAATGCGATTATGTTAGTGTCTTGAAAGTTTATACATGTGTGAAAGGTTTAGATCCACTTATTACTCTGATTCTGTGTTGAATCATTGCATAGTTTAAAGTATCTCTACAACTGAACATCCTGAGATAGGAAAGACGACTTGCTTCATTTGAGCATACTTTGAGGAGACAAGTGTTCCTGCCTCACAGATTTGCCTGACGTCTGTCTGCACTGCTGAGAACATCGTACTGACACTGACAGAGCATTGCAATCCAGAATCATCAAGAAGTGATCTGCCTCAGTGTTGCCAATTCATTTTAATTTGTCAATGTCTTGACATTCCTTAGCTTCCCATATGTCTTATTCTGATAAAATGTATAGATTTATTAGAATGGGCCTAAAGTAGAACCATATGTATTTGATCTCCTTTTCATCAAGACGCTGGAGTAATAAATACAGTAATTTAACTTGATAGACTAATGCAGTGTAAAATCAGAATTGTATCAGGATTAAGATCAGAATCACAAAGAGAGTTGGAAACAATAAATCAGATGTCTTTGCGTCGCATAGAATGCCGGTCTTAGTAAAGCATCTGTTTCATGATGGTTTATTCCTTAACAAATGATTGATATAAAAAGTTATGTGTATTGTTCAAGAATGTCTTTATCTGTTTAAGTTATTAGATAAAATAATTACATCGAGGGAAATTTTGTTTAATACGTAGGAAAAATTTGTGTTTTATTAAATGAAAGGGGGAAATGTCATGACATGCAGCGTACCCACCCTGTGCTCATCAAATCATTTGTGATAAATTCAAAAGAACTGTACAAATTATCCCTCCCATTCAATGGTGTGCTGGTATGTTACATAAACATTATTCATATTGTGCTGTTGCAAACACTGAATGTACCGTACAATGATGTGCAGTAACTATCTGGTGGTTTATAATCAATATTGTCATGGTTGTTGATAAAAGTTAAAAACTATTCTGTGGTAGTAATTATTGTGTAAATTACATGCATACTATATGCACTGAAGAAAAGGTATCAATTAGACCCTCCTCATCACTGTATCAAGCAGTAAATCCCACACTTTGCTTTTGTAATGTTAGTTTGTTTGTTTTTTTCTTTTTTTTTCAGGTTTACTTTCTTTTTACTTCTAATTCATACATTTTCGACACTAGCCTATTACTTGAAACTTTAGGATCAACTAAATTCAAGACACAATACTAATTTGTATTGGACATCGCCAAACTTTGAATTTGAATGTCAATAACAGATGCACTGAAAAAAAAACCTGCATGCAGATCAATATTTGGAAGTCATATTTCTATCATTACCATTTTAGATTATGTGAGATCATTTGGAATATAAAAGATGATATTGTGTTTGGTTGTTTTTTTTTTATGGAGCAGCAACTTGTATATTACTTTGATTAAGTCATGACAATTTATGTTTGTATAAAATTTGTACATATCACAAAAATGTCCGAAGCAAAGAAATTTATCATTTAAAGAACAAAATGCAGAATCTACATGACTCTATTTCCACTCTTAGCCTGTACATAAGTAACACATGCTACTTCTCCTGTTACGATGGTCAATCAATGGTACCACCTTTGAAAGGAAGCAAAATTTAATGCAGGGTCCTAGTCTTATAACTATTTAATTGAATTGTTTCTGTATTGCTCAGCCAATTTTCAATACCTGTCTCATGATGCTAACCTAGAAATCGATTTTAAGTCCAAATCTTGAAATGAGGCAGAAGAAACAGTTCAACCTGTAGGATTGGTGCTTTATTGGCAATTTGTATGAAATAGGCACCATCTGAGTTCCAGTTGAATGTGATTGAAGAGTACTAAGAAAAAATGGGCAATGTCGCATTGGAATGCCGCGGCAATCTCTCCGAGTTGTTTAGTGAAAAATTTGCTTCTGCTAGTTTGTGGGTTTCTAAAATATTTGTGCATCCCTCATAGCCTTTTTTGTCCTGTTTTGTTGAAAATTTTAGTTTACCAAAGGAAATTAATCTATGAGTGACATAAGAACTCATTTTAAAGATTTCCAGAAGTTAAGTCTTTGAAAAGAACCAATAATAGGGGAGTTTTCTGTGTGACCTTGCCTTTTTTCCTGTGTATTTATTTAATTATATTTGACTAACTTTTGTTTCTGGTATAGACCTACATTGCACATTTTTTTCTTTGTATCTTAATTTTACAAAGAAGTTAATTTGTTAAGCGCTGGCTCCTTTCAATTTTCAGGCATTCGTTTGACCCAGACAGGAATAATAAAAAGAATTAGTCTGGTAGCTGTCTGCAGGTTAATCAATATAGTGTAAACCACATTTTACTTAACAAAATATTTCAATTTTGGTTATTTCACTCTTGATCTGCAGTTTGAATTAATTTATATTCTTGTAAACTAATTTCTATATGTTGTTAATATGTTGTACCAGTGACATTGTTGATATCTGTATTTGGTGGACTTGGCAAATTAATGTACTGCTCCTCAACTTTGTTACATTGAAACTTCAAGCACCAGCATAAGTTTAACAAGATGAATGCCAATAAAATTGAAAAACTGTTATCTAACAAATGGCTATAATAACTGGTTATGTTTGATTTGACACATTTCTTACTTGAAAGACAGGTTGATTAATAGTTTTTACAAATTTTCGATATTTTTTTTTTAATTTCATATAGCATGCACACATTTTTCATTATACCTGAATGAACGTTAAAACCACCTTTCTGATGATCGTATAAGAGAGCAGAATTTTTATGGGTAAATTAAATTACTTCTTTGGAGATATGATCTGCCAAGAGTTGGATTCAATGTATAATTCTCTAAATGGAAGGCTATAGGGTTATCTCATTTACAATTACAATCTCCAGATGAACGGAAAACTTCTGGTGACCGCATCAACACAGCTATCTTCATCCTTGAGATGCTTTTACAAGGCAAAGAGGTTGAACTTAAAAACCATATTTATTATGAGTTAGGTTTAGTGGCCACAACTAGATCATTCCATATCATTGTTCTACTTAATGGCTAAACAACTTACTTCATGTACTGTACTTATGTGTGTGGTGAAACTTGATATCAGTGAAGTTTTTGATGTTTAAGGGCAATAATGAAAAAAAAATAATAAAATGTATTTGTGATTGTAATATTTTCTTGTTTATTCACTGTTCTTGCATACCCATTTTAGTCGTTTTATTGTGAAAGTCAGTTATCATCAACATATTTAACTAGCCAATGCCCTGTTCACCGACCAGGTAAGTTTTGTTAGCAGTTACATTTACACAGACAAAAGAACAACTTACTGATTAGCAAACAATTTTTAGAAAATGTAAGACAGTACAACTCTATCTTTTAAATGACGTCATCTACTCAGAACTGTCTGTGTAAATGTAACTGCTAACAAAACTTACCCCACGTCTTTGACGGAAAAATCATTAAGCTCAATCGTAATTAATGAGCATGACTACATTGAGAGTCATTCGGGATCGGGCACGAAAATTAGCATTTTATTCCTAAAAAAGAATAAGTACAAAATATTACATGTATGTCTATTTAGATCTTGATCTATATCCAGATAGGCCAAGGCCTAGTAGGTTATATCCTTGCCAATCTAAGGGTTAATATGTCGGAAAAGTCTCACAAAACAAAAACAAACAAAAAAAAAAAACCCACATAAAATACAGAATTTAAAATCTTCAAATTCGATTAAAAAAAAATTCCATTTACCTTACAATCCATACATGTGTAAAAATTTTCTACTTTTTACTGTTTAACACACCTTTTTTTTTTTTCTATAACTATTCAATAGATTTCCATCCGGTAGTCGCGGTGAAAATAAGATGGATTGGTACTGGTAATTATGGTTGATAACATTAATTAAAAATTGATTAGGCGTTGATGTTAATTGTTATTAGTTGAATCTTAAATCTTCTCTGGTTCATTTGTAATTTTATTGTAAAATTTGGGATTTTAGGGTGGAGCAGTTTGGATTTGATCGCATGTCTAAGTTTAAGACGAAGACAATTATATATATATAGATAACTTTACATTTGAAATAAGTAAAAGAATTAGCGTTTTCCAATGTGTTAATGTTACATAAAACATGTCGAGATCTTGTTGCAGTGATGATGTAAATGATTTTAAAGGCAATATATCAAACCTTTGTGCTTGAGTATCCAGCCAGAAATCGAATGGTCAAACTCCAATAATTTGCTCCCACCATAACCAGATTTATTTCACTTTTAACCATGGACTGAGTTGAGATTAACTTTAAATTGGAGGACGGGCACCCTCCAGGAAGGTGCGGCCGCATGGGCATTCGATGTAGTAGCATCCTCTGGCCTTCCGCACCCGTCAGAAAAAAAAGCACACAAAATGGCTTTTACTTTTAGTTTTACTGATATTTTTGGTCTTGTGTATTCATTTTCAAAGAAAACTTGTGTTTTGGTTTTCCTAGACACTCCTTTTTACTTCCGTTACTTTTAATTATAAAAGAGCTCCAATTCACGATGGAGAAATGTAGAGAGAAAGTCTGTGGTAGAGAAACGCAGGGACTCGATCAAACATCAAATGTCTCTGCATGCTATAGAGGCTGGTGTAGCATGCTAAGGGTTAAAATCAATGTTCTTTAAAATAGTTCTTCTACATTGTCAAGTAGTCTTTTATATATTTCTTTTTTTTAGCTGTTATCAATGAAACGAAACAACTTAATGTAGCTTTACCTATATATTTTTGTGAAAATTAGGTTTTGGGGGTTACAAAAGTATGCAAGAACATGCATAGATGTCGGATTTTTTCCATTACATTATTTCCCTTGGGAGGGGGGGGAGCATAATAATTAACATTGGCATAATTCTACGGAGACAGAAACCTGAGAAAGGAAATTTGCATGAATAAAAATATAACTCGGACCGGTAGTAAAGAAAACCAAAATACCCACCCTATTGTCTTGTATATTTCCATCAAGAAAGATTCATTCAATTTAATATGAGCTAAGTTCTATACTAATTACTATATGTAGCGCTTGCCATATTAAAAATGTGCTAGGTATGCACACTCAATTGGATTTATGAGCAAATTAAAACAATATTGGTTGAGTTTTATTTTATGGTGACGGGTCTACCTGTTTGCAAGATAACAGTGGACAATTTGAGGATTAGACAGCAGACAGATTCAGTACCACAAAGCCAGAAAAAATCTCAAACTATTGATTCAATGATTGCATTTTTTTTTAACCACAAATTTTGCTTAATATTCAGCAACCTTGTTTCTTTAGTTATGAAAATATATTTAATGTAGAGTGTAGCCATTCTCACTGCAGCTTCTTGTCCAACAAAATCTAGAGATAAACACTCCATTATTAACTTCTATTTATCTCTCAAAAATTTAACATAAACTAGATTTCTTAAAATCCTTTTTCTTTTTTCTTTTTTTTTTCCACTGACAGCAAACATTTTTGCATTCCTAGGGTAACATTAAAACAATCAGTATAATGTTCATCAAAATTAGGGCAAAATGAGGCTGAGATAATATGCACACATATTTTTTCAGCTTCAACTCAGCCTGCACAGCAAGTGTACATCACAAATTGTTCTAAATGTGCATGCACCATTTTGTCGCCTTTTTTTTTTTAATTCACAAAAGATTAGACATTGTTATGAAATGTGGGATTGGGCAGCACAATCATCAATATTTGAAGACGTAATTTTTGTTTACACTGCAAATTCGCCTACTTCTATGACGTGGTCAGTTTTTTTTTAGCCTTATTTTCAACCCATTTCTTATAGTTATAAATTCAAATTTTTCTCAATGCTTCAACAGTTCTAAGCAGGTTTATGATCTGGAAGTATTCAGGAGTTTCCTAAGGACAAAATGAAGCAGATGAGATGCAGTGCTGTCCAAATAATTTGATGTGGATTATTCAATTTAAATTTTTATTCAAAGTGTAACTGATAATGATATACTTTTGTGTTCTGTATGATTGGTCAAATTATCCAGTACTATAGTTCAAGGTTTTAGATAGTGCTCAATCCAAAAAGTGTACTTGAGTATTTGCTTTGACCCGCAATTATTATTTTAAATTTGTTCGTTGCAAAATCCATAATCTGTTGGTTTTTTTATATGTTAAATTCACATAGCAAACTTGTAGAGAGATATTTCAAGATTGTCCACAGTTTAAAAATTAGACCCATCCCGAACAAGCATAATGCAAACTTGAGAATAAAATACAATAAATTCCAGATAATTAGAATCAAGAAAAATTCATTTTTTGTGCTATTTAAGCATTTGCTATTGTAACTGATTTTTCCTCCTCCTTTGCAGCATAGGAAAAAATATGCTGGCGATACCACCTTTGACAAAATAGCTTGTTTATTAGATTTGTATGCGCCATTAGTGAGGGCTATTTCTCTTTTCTCAGCTCCTCTCTTTTACTAGTATAACTTCCAAGATTATCCTTTTTTATATAAAAGGAATAACTCAACTTATCCTTTTTTTATATATACAAGGAATAACTCAGGTGATAAAAACCTGCACTTGTTTGCGTCATGTTACTTTTAGCATGTCATTAGAACTGTGCTATTCAATCTACCAGTAGTAGTTTGTTTTAGTGGTATCGTGTGGCTACACCTCCACATTAAGCCTGTCAATCCAGTATGTTAGTCTCCCATATCCTCCATTAAGTTTTGTAAAACTTATTGAGACCTATGATCTTGTCAACTTTACAAAAATATCCAACTGATTTCTGAAGTCTGAGGATCAAACTTCATTGTCAAGAGAGCAAAAAAAAAGTAACTGGAAATATTGCAATCAAAGAATTTACAGGACAAAGATGACTTCTATTTAACAAAAAAAAAAGTTTCATTGCAAGCAATATCCTACATACATTGAAAAATCATAGGGAAAATGACTGTTGAATGTTTGGCAGCTCTATAATTTATTTATATTGCAGCCATATAAAGGAGCCTATAAGCAAACAAAATAAGTAAAGGGCAATATTTTACATCAACAAAATAAAGAACTGTAATTACAAACACTGAAGGAGTTGGTAGAAATTGTCAACAACCAGCTTGTATGTTTGTACGCATATGCTTGTGTAATGTATTCACAAAATTATTCACACACAGAAAATCATATATTGAAAACGGTTTAGTCCTTATTTCTTTTAAATACCGGGTACACAATTTGATGTTGTCCAAAACACATTTTCACACATAAGAAACTTCCATGCAATAGTACTGTTAGAATTCTATCATTGCTTGATCAGTTTGACATGGGTGGTGAAAGCATGGTGGACACTGAAAGTCAAATTTCAACGCATAAAATCAGGTGTTTCATTTGAAACTCTTTTTCATAGTTAAACACACATACTTCACACATGCCTATACTTCACATAATAAAACAAATAGTCATCGGAAATTCATTTTGATTTAAAAAATACAGACAAATAAATAAATAGTTAATTCTCTATCAAATCATAGTTTACCTGCCTGTCTTTAGGAAAATTCCTGTCTGCCAATTTCTATAGGACCAAAAAATCCCTACAGAAATCTCTTATTAATATGGTAAAAAGCTGCATCTTATAATCAACAAGGACAGATGGCACAAAAACTCAAGTAGCCTACATACCCACAAAAGTGGCACAAAAAGAAGAAGAAAAGAAAGAAAATCTACAACATCAACAAGTTTGTGATCATTGCAACTATTTGCAGGTCTATAGTAAACAACAAAACATTTTTCTCTCAATATCAATTATTATATCTATAAAATAAAAAAATGCCTAAAAAGTAAGTCAGTTTAAAAAAATAAAAGCTTGAGGCATACTATTTTTAATGGTTTTACAGAAATTCAGGGGAGCCTAAGACATCTGAAGGATAATCAGTAATCTATGGCTCTCAGAATATGGAAAGATTGTCTATTAAGTTTATTAACCAACACTAATATTATCAAATATCATTTTAATTATTTGTTGTGTTTTTTCCACCCTGTGCACGACAAAGATTTCTACCCATTGTTCAAAAAGATGACAGAATTTTTCTTCAGGATTAAAATACATATAGAATGATTATGTAGAAAAATAGTAAAACCTATGTCAAAACATTTGAATGTGCATGTTATGAAGTGACCTTAAATAGATCAGAGGCATGAAAATTTATAAAGAAGGTTCAGAACTATTGTGATACCCAAGTGCAACCACTAGAGATTTCCTGAAGTCGGATCTACACAAGAAATAGAGCATAAAATACTTTTAACAGGCCTTTTCAAAATATTTTTTGTCATAAAAATAATGTTCAGACCTGCATATTCCTTCTTGAAAGAATTTTTGAAAGTAGAAAGTTCAGACAGTTGACAGTGCAGTATGTTCTCTTTCTCATTTCATCAAGAAAGCATTACATAAATTTCAAGGTTGAAGTTAAGGGTGTGGGTCCCCTACACTTATATTTTAGACCAAAAGGATACCTAGCTAGAAAAAAAAAATGTTACAATAATTTTATTGCATATTCCATTTTTTGTTACCTTATCCCAAAACTGATACTAATTTTTAAACTTTATAACGAAAATAATTATTATTTGAAATGATATCTAGGGTCCTGAAAGTAAAAACTATTTGCTAAATACAGCAGGATTTCAGTATCTTTTTATTTTTGTACGGGGTTAAAAAGCAGTTTTTCATGTATCAGCTTTAAACAGTATTTAATGGAAGGAAGCAATAAATATTATCTGTTAACGATATATGTGGGGGGTGTTCATCAATACTTCTAAGAAAAAAAGATTGGAGTTAGAATGTGAAGACTATTTGCTGGTAAAATCTATTCGTAATAATTGTAAAAAACTGTTTCTAAAAATACAATGAAAAGATTTCTAAAGAAGTGTGCCTTTTAGACAAAGACCATTTGAGATTCCACTGATTTAATGAGGTATTTACTCAATTGATATTATTAGGTTTCAGAAGATACATGAAAAATGTAAATGATTTTGAAATTGTTCTTAAAATGAGATTCTCCACTTGCTAAAAATAAAATCTAAAAAAAATAGACTATCTGATTTTATTGTACAACAAAATGCATTATGTGAAAACATGAATAATAGAGGGGAAAGGTCACATATCTGATCAAACCAAACAGGTAAAGGGCAAATATTTACAGAATAAAAATATTTCTAAATAAAATGTTTATGTGCAATTTTTATATATATATATTTTTTTTTTTTTCATTTTTTTTTTATTATTTACATTTGATGTGTGGTAACAATTTGCTTTTAAAAAAGGTGTGGGATAAATGGCTGATACATTTTGAGCTTAGAAGGGATTTGTGCACAAAAGCTATCATGCTAAAAGATAGATAAAACTAATTGGAACTTAAAATAGATAAATAAAATCAAAATTATATACTTTAAATTTCTGAGACAATGTACTACTGAGGTTAAAAAAACATCTACATGTGGTTTTCAGGATTAAACACGTTCAAGAGAATTTTGAGCAAATTGTAAGGTTAAAAACTATAGTATACCAATTAGGCTATGAAAAACTAACATCTGAAACATATGGGAAAGTTAAAACAACTACAGTACATGAAACCGAAAATAATGCTGTTGTTTTTTTTTACTTCCTTCTTTTAAAAAAAAATAGTGATGCATAAGAAAACGGTATATCTTAAGAAATTCTGTGCCTTCATATCACAGAGCAAATTATTCCACACAAAAAAAAAAACAACTGCAACACACCCTTTCCTAATGTATCCAATCACTTGCTTTCAAGCCATTTCAAAGTTGAGAGAAGAAAGTCAGCTGGTTTAATTTTACTTAAAAAAAAAAACAAAAACAAAAACAACATAAAAACATCAAATTTAAATTCAAGTCATTTTTAAGTCACTTCTCATTCTTTGCAATTGCATACAAGATCATTTTTCTATGCTGTTTTCCTTTTTAACACAACTTATGCAGAACTCAGTCATGCATGCGCTTGTATACACACTCACACACACACACACACAGAAGAAAAGAAAATTCAGTGTCTCAGTCTCAGATTACACTCAAGTCTCTGTGTCACTATGTTGGCCACTTTTTGGGCGACGTTTCATCTTCCTTAGGTTGTCATTGTAGTTGAAAGGTTGGAGACAAAAGGCCTGTTGAAAGAAGATAGTAAAATCATTGCATTGCTTATTGACTGTAGAAACTTCCAAAGGCTAAAAATATATAAATATATAAATATATAATATATAAAAATTTCAATAAGATTGTAGAAAGGTACCCATACCTTAGTAAATAATAACATTAGAACTATTGTGATTGAGCTGGAGAGCAAAAAGAGGTTAGTAAGGTAAAGATAAATATTAATCTGCAACATAAACAAAATCACCAGAAACATAAGAGAAATTGTCAATATTAAAAGAGAAGAACTATATTCAACTAGCAGACTGGGCAGTTTCAAGAAGGGGAGCTGTTTTTCTTATGGATATTTGTTGTTGATAAAATAGGAAACAGTCATTTAAACTGATCCATACAATGAATATTAATTATCAATTGCCTCTATGTGACTAAACTCTTGATGATTCTTTGCCGGGGGGGGTATGGAAGTAGAACTACTTTGATACTATTTTATGCTCTTGCCCAGAAGGGTAAAAATGATTACAGAGTGATAGTGTCAAAATGAAGTACTCAACTACTCAAAAATTATGACTGCATAAATTCTAGCCATCAGATGAATACTGTTTATAAAGAGTGGCTGCAGAGGCTGTTATTCCCACCATGCCTATTAAGATATTTTTTCTTACCGTCAAGAGTTATTGGAAATAATAATTGTCGAGATGTCATTACATACACTCAGAGGTTTAAAGGTGTTCAGTTTTTAAGACAATGATTTACCAGTCCTAGTGTTCACATATTGTAAGTTTAAATTAAAACTTCTATACTTATTTTTTAATGAGAGTTTGAAATGTTAACCACTTGAGTATTCAGGTATATTTTTCGAAATGATATACCCATAGAACTTAACTGTCAATGAATTCGACATATCTATTCAATGAATTGTGTTCTAAAAGTAGCAGAGTCGAATAGGATTTGAACCACTGAATGAAAATGAACAGCCATTCATTATTCAAAAAATAAATTTGTATTATTGCCTCCAGAATAGGGAATGAATGCGACCCCTACACTTTCATATGGTTAAGTAAGAAATATAGATCATTAATCCTTGCACCAAACAATAAAGAGAAAAAAACAACAAAGAAACCCTAATCAAATCACATCTGAGATGTCTTGCTAAGGTTAAAGAGGCTAAAACGCGATGAAAAGGCAGACAAGTGTAAAGAGTCGTCCCCCACTCCTGCTTCAATCAAACTCCTGATAATACAGAAATAGCTTTGAGGAGAGGGAAGTAAACTAAAACCATGTTTCACACTAACATTATTTATGATACTCTCGAATGGAATTCACTTGGTTGTCATGAAAGGAAGTTGAACTGATGCCATCAAGTCGACATTTACAGTTTCAAACAAAACATTTTTCCTTTTTAATATTCATAGTTCCAAATCCTTTTTTTCCCTTCTTTTTTAAAATATCTGATTTCCTCAATGAAGGAAACCTATTAAGTTTTGATAAAATAAACTACACTATTACAAATGCTCTTAAATTCATTTAAATAAAAATAAAGTCAATTATTGTTTGTCAATAATATGATTTCAATGCTAAAAAGAAACAAGTCAAAGTTGTAATCTTTCTTAAACTTTGCAAATGCATTTCCCATTTTGTTAAAATAGGAGACGTTTAACATGTTTTTTGCACTTGAGATATACAATGGACAGCTTTTCATGCAACATCTCAGCCAATGATGCTGTGTCTCTCTTTGTTGACATGGATATCACAATGCTGTACAAGTTTAATAACAAAACATGGGTATTATTTCTAATTGGATAGAAATAAAATAGTCTGTTCTTACCAATTCCTTAAATAATAATATATAATTCACCAAAAACGAGTTTTGCAAAGATCAATGAAATAGACCTGATTAAGTATAGGAAGTACATGAAGCTTCTCAAATAAATTTATGGTTCACAATTAACTCAGACGGCTGCTACTATATCCTATATCAACAGTTCCAACTGAGTGGAATTCTACTGCATTGAGTGTAGTTGAACTAAAATTGATTCATGTTAACAATACATCAACACTTACCAAGACGGTGTTCAACTATGGTGCATAATTAAATATATTTATGCTGTAGCTCTGTTAAGAATGCTGAAATGAGTCATGCATTTAATTTTGTTTAGATATTGAGGAACATTTATACAGATGCATCAAGTTGCTTGACTGTGCATAGAGATCAAACAGACATGTTGTTTTTACATACATAGATGGGTATATTATGAAAACATAAAATATTGGAAAGTGAACCAAGCATATTTGATAAGAATATTGAGGTTATCAGTAGAGTGATGAGTTTACTATCAGACTTGGAGATCAGTCTTTCTAAAGTTACAAGGAAGGGT
Organism: Elysia chlorotica; assembly: GCA_003991915.1. Classification (NCBI taxonomy): domain Eukaryota; kingdom Metazoa; phylum Mollusca; class Gastropoda; family Plakobranchidae; genus Elysia; species Elysia chlorotica. The sequence continues at coordinate 39,371 of RQTK01000951.1, forward strand.
ATTGTGAGAATAGCTGGATAGTTGCAAACTCAGAAATGTGTAAAAAGCTTTTCATTGTGAGAGAATACAGAGAGGACAAGAAGCTAGCAGTTCACTGTAAACTGAGCAACAAAAGGAGTTTAATCAATCAAAATAAATTGTTCTTCCTTTTAAGGCCTTTATAGTTATACATAAAATGAAAAGCTTCCAATTTCATCTTTTAGTTTCTTTTTTACAAAATCAGAAACGTTTCTTAAGGCAATTTAGAAGGAAGCACTTAAGTACAAAGAAAACAGCATATAGAGGAGTTCCCCTATTTTTTAATCAATAAGTTTCATATGAAGCAGGAAAATGCAAGATCACAATATCTGTATCTGTGACTCTTCTTTGCTCTTGACTTACTGCTCTTGACATTTGTTTTTCTTTTATTTGTTTTTTAGTTTTATATATATTTAATCTAGGAGTACATTCCTATAATTTTATTATATTTCGAGTTTGTTGAAGCAATTCAGTACTAGGATTTTTTTTAAATTATAAAATGCTGCATAATATAAAAAATAATAGTTTGGGTAGACATGCATACTCATAAATGAAGGGGTTTCTAACAAAATGTGATTAAAAACATATTTCTGGTAACTTTTAGAATGTACGAAAAGATTATCTTGCCGTCTTTATCTCATAAGGATATTAGATTTAAAATGCAAAGACTTGAAAGCGTTACATAAATGGTTTTTTAAAAAATGTTAACGTAGTTTTTCCTTCCCCCTTTCTTTCAATTTATCAAAATAAAACGTTATGCACATTGATAAATTACCATAGGCCTTTTCATGTTAATGTTTTGTCCTTTTTAGGGTTTTTAGTCATTTCATATATCCATTCAGTGTTTGAATAGAATAATTTAGTAAACCATCATTACCATGTTTTGTAAGCTTTCAAATTATTTTCATTGAAAACAAAATAATTGTCTAAAATCCTTTTTTCTCTTTGCTTTTTATATTAATATTTATATTCCTTTCCTTTTTCTCTTTATTTTTAAGTGGTACAAGTTTTGTTCACATCGAGTCTCAGTCATAAAAAAAGAACATATTATGGGTTGTTGTTGTTTTGTGTTGTTTTTTTTTAATTGAGGGGTGGCAAAATTGTGCAGGATGTGATCCAAATCATTCAATTTAAACTTTATTCCTATCTCTTTTAAAATTATTTAACTGGTGTAGATAAAAAATAATATAAGGTGACTTTGAAATAGAAAGATTTGGGCTGACACTCACCCCCAACAAAACCAGGCTAAAAATATGCTTGGCAAAATAATTTTGGGATACATAATCCTGGAAATAATCAAATGCTTTACTCAGTTTACTGTTTGGAGGGAACAGTTAATATCTCTTTAGTGATGTATTATATCCTTCAATATGAGCAAGGTATGATTTTTTTTCCTTTACCAACGCAGCGTTAAAGGTAACAGGTGAGGGAGGCTTTTGCTACGTACAACAGAAAGACTGACAGTTGTTGTAGACAATCATCTAAATGAGGTTGATTAGCTTGATACAACTAAAACTGTGAGCAAGGCAGCAATCACTCTTTGAGGATGGTAACAACGTCAAAATGAGGCATGCTGAAGGTAATACTTTAGGCTTTTTGATGGGTATCTTTTCATTGACTTGGCCATTCTCATGATGAATAAAATATGATTGAAATAACTTAATGACATTTTGCATTTGGAAGATCTCTTCTCAATCAAAACAGTTTGCAAAACAATGCTTTTGTGGTACAAACTGATCATACTTGACTTCTATGAATGGAGCACTAAAATATTTAGGACTTTAAATGGGAGAGATTAGGTTTACCTATAATTTAATTAACTAAAAAACTAAACATAAATCATGTTTGTCAAATAAAACAATAAGGGACTATCAAACTATATATTGAATCATGCTTTAAATAAAATATGAATGGCCTTAATTGATAAAACACAGTATGATTGGAATGAAACAGAAAATCTTTCAATAATAAAAACCATAAACTAAAATGCTTAAAAGAATTTGCAAGGCTTCCATTAACTAAGGTGAAACTGCATTTCATAAAACATAAATTATTTGAGCGGTTTCAAGCAACAGTATATATCTTCAGGCAATAATAACAAAAATTTCAATTTTTTTTTTTTTAAATGTATACTGAAAAAACATGATTTCAATACACTTATCATGCAACCATATTGCATGAAACCTTGTAACATGTGATTTGTACAACACCAGGAAGAAACAATAATGCAATTAGCTGCTGTTCAAAACCCTGAAAAATTAGGAATAAATACAATAGCAGCCAACCTACAACTGTCACACACGGCCATATGAAACGATGGAGCAACTTTAATTTGTCTACTAGCGCCATTTGTAATGGACAAATAGTCCAACATGTGGAATTCTTACTTGCCAGCCTTTATTCATTTACTATCGCTTTGTAGGTGAGCACATAAACCTGTAGAGAGTGGATAAAGTGGACAAGAATAAAGAATAATACATCAAAATAGCAAAAAGCATGGAGTCTCAGCGAACGTAATCCTTTTAAAAGCTTTGACAAAATAAAAATTAGCATGACATACTAACTTTAAAAAAAGTATACTAGATCCATAAGCAGAACAATATGCATTTAGTAGAAATAGCGGGGGGGAAAACTGATATGGTGACAAAATTTAAGATATTAATTCTACAAAATCAGTTTTATCAGCAGAAATGCACATTTTTTAAAGCACAGCAAGAAATAAATAAATGGGCAAATCATTATCTGTCCTTCCGCCCAATCGCCCTTCCATCTCTCTCACTCTTTGTCTGTTGCTTCATCTGTCTATATCTCTCTCTATCCACCTGTCTCCCTCCATCAATCCATCTCTCTCACCACATAAGATTTGTATTTGTTCTATTAATTGATCTGTTGCAATAATTCTCATTTCCAATTCCTTCTCACAAAATGTAGATAATACAGAATAAGGAACAAATGTATTGATCCCAAAGGGAAATTCGATAGAGGATTGTGTACTTGAAGTTGAACACTTATGTTCATCTTTACAGAATAATCATAATTCATATGAATCTTACATAGTAAATACTCATCCACAATCAGAGAAGTAAAAAGTGAAATTTAAAATACACAAATAAATCTTAGGCAATCGACAAAGTAAAGTACCAAGAAATATTAACATTTGATTAGGGAGAGGACTTTTCCCCAAGAAATGTATGCCATATAATATAATTTACATTTAAATTAATTTAAAAACTTGTAGATGTTGCCCATTCCAAAAGATTATAAATACGTTATTTAATGGAAAAAAAATGGTTTTATATCTAAAATTGCATGCATTTACTTCTTTAAACAATCAATTTTAAATGAAATGAAGACAAATAAGGACATGTTAAGAAACAGGGGTGAAATGTTAGAAAATGAAGGGATCAAAAATAGATAATAACATTGGAGATTTTGAGCTTCAATTTGTCTACCATTGTGCAGATAAACATGAAAATAAAGTTTTAAAAAATAACAAAAGAAAAAAAAAACAGATTTATCTTAACAAATAACACATATACATTTCACCGACAAAACAAATGTGAGCACAATGACAAATGTGAAGAGAAAGAAAATTGAAAGAGAGGAAAAATGATATTAAAATGGACTGCAGAGTGCATGAAAAACAAGGTTTAAAATAAGCTGCATTCTTTCATTGCAAACATGACAAAATCCTTTGTCTATCCTCTACTCTCTCCCTTTCACACATGTATAGAAACACATGCAGTTACAAGGACGAAAAAATTAAAAAAAATAAAGCTTGAATACAGAAGATAAAGCACTTTTGTTACTCCCAGTTTCAAAATACGCTCTGTAACACCAAGTTCAAATAATCATAATGATCAAAATAGCAATGGCCATAGCACATTGTTAATCTATGAGAAGAAGCCTGATTCTTATTTAAGAACTTTACCTGATCTGTAGGCAGTAATGAGAAATCTTCAGGGGGGTTTGTGATGACGTATCGTTTGGATGAGGGACTGCGAACTGACTCATTAGTGTCCCTGAATCTGTAAAGACCTATGCACAAGATTCCAAAGTTGCGTAATGCATGCACAAACAATTCTCCATAGAGTCCACCGTGCTGGAGAGAAGGAAAAAAAAGAGAAAAATCAACGTCTATTCCAGATAAAATGTCTCGGTAACTTGATATATTGTTTTACTCTAGGTATGGATACCACTTTATTTCTTTATTTTTTACTTTGTGCCACATAAAAAATATTGAATAATTCTGAATCCAGAGGATTCAATCCTTTTAACTGAAATTTCAGTTTAGGTTTCCAACTGTACCTGGTGACGTAATTCATTCCCAATGTGATCTCCTCTCTCGCAAAAAAGACTTAATCCAAAATTGTCCAGTGACAAAATGCACAAATCATACAGTTTTTAGTGTGAATATAAAGGTTAAATGGTTGAAAAAAAAATTTTTTTTTAATTAAAGAATCGTCTCCTAAATAATTAATTTCCATGATGATACTAAACGTACCCCATATCTTGCGAGAGGACCTTCAAACAATGATATCTGCGATACCCTGCATCTGTCTCTGTTTGCCAATACAGCTGGAGAGCAGTAGCCTCCCCTCATGCCTGCCCCTTCAGCCAAGATCTGCTCCAGTTCAGGTGTTGCTCCACCTGTAATTAGCGTCCTTATCAAGGTCAGTGCATTATCGTTGAAGTAACTCTGCAATATTTAAAAAAAAACAAGCATTTATACACACTTTTATATATAATTATTATATGCTTGATATTCAATGTCGGTAAGTAAAAAAAAATATACCAGTATTTTTGTGAAATAATTGATTATACTTTTCTTTTCTTTTCTTTTTTTTGTCCCATAATCTTTGACAAGGACAAAAGAACCAAGAGTCAGGGTCCTGATTTTTCTTGAAGAAGTTTAAAATTACTTTCCTTATCACACTTTATAGCTGCCAACCTTTGAGAAGCAAACCTAATCAATGACCAAGCTTATTTGGTTCAGCTATTTTAAAAACAAGTTTAAGCATAACGTTAAAAAATTACACCAAGGACTAGTGTTATTTACTAAATGCGTTTTTGCTCCTTTTTTTTTGGCCGGGGGGGGGGGGGTTGTCTGTGTGAAAGAGTGACAGCGATTGTGCCTAGCTCTTAATATGAAATGGTTTATCTGATTGTGCTAGAGTAAGAACTGTGAAAGGATAGGCAAATGACAACAAAGATGGTTTAAAGTCTAAATCAGTCTAACTGGTCGCCCAAAAAACAGATTCTTGGAAACTCTCTGCCTAGCACCGGTAAACAAAGCCAGGGGATTCCTGGGTGGATAGATCGCTGGTGGCGGAAGCATAATTGCTAATAAAAACAATAATCAATAGCTTAATTAGAGACTGGCGATCCTGGTGCCAAGAATGTGAAAGGGCCCAGTAAACTGCTGGGCTAAGCGGATGTTATTGCTTAAAATGGCAGCAAGTACTGAGCGATATTGTTTGGCAGCTACGACACTTAACTTATTGCTGTGACCTAAGAGCCTCAGCTACTCATTCAAAGCTAGGTTTACACATGAAAGAAAAAACTTGTCTACGGTTGGGATTGAACCCTGCACCTTAACAATAGTGGGCGAACGGTCTCGCCACTATGTTAACAGCACCCTCATGTTGATATGCAAGACAATACTATGTCACAAGTATCTATTCTAAATAGAAGTTTCCACAAAAATATGGAGGAACACAAAAAAAAAGGTTACTTTCAATGGAAAAGGGATTCTTCCTCTAAACCATTGGAAAATTACCATTTCTTTGCAAACATTTCCTGTGCTTCCTTTGTATTGTTTTTGAAAGAACCCCATATAACTGGGTAATACCAAGTTATGAGTTTATTTGAGATGAGTGAGGGCACATGGATTACACTGGAAATGCCTTGACAGACTAAGCTATTGGCGCTTCCAAAGTTTACAACCAGTTCTATTGAGTGTATCAAAATACTAAACATTACTAAAGGCACTCTCGTTGTTACATGTAAAAAGTAAAACCTGCAAAATGTGGTGGGTGAGTGGTAAAAGCCTGACGTGAGATCACATTTTTTCGCATCTGTGCAGAGTTTTAAAAATTGAAGAACATCTTATAAAGCATTTAAAAAAAAGAAAAATGGAAAGCTTACAGTGCTCATCAAAGAATCCAAGACACTGACAGCAAAAGCTGTTCCACATGCAAAAGGTTGTGTCATGTACAGCTCTGTATCTGGATCATCATCATCATCTTGGTCAAGAAACTGCACATTGGCGTCATTTGCTAGTAAGAGTAACAACATTGATTACTTTTTTAATATAATGACAAATCTGTCCAAGAAAGTTTATTGTATATCTATATCAAAACTTTTATCAAAAATAATAATAATAATAATAATAATAATAATAATAATAATAATAAAGTCATAATAATAATAGTAGTAGCAATAATAATAATAATAATAATAATAATAATAATAATAATAATAATAATAATAATAATAATAATAATTATAATGATGA
>RQTK01000951.1:48890-91200 GCA_003991915.1 Elysia chlorotica
GTAGCAGCGGCTGCAGCAGCAGCAGCAGCAGCAGCGGCGGTGGTGGTGGTGGTGGTGGTGGTGGTCGCAGTGGTTGTAGTAGTGGAAACAATGGTTAAGATTTCCAGTCTGTGTCAAATGTTTCAGAAACCTTAAAACTAATACTTTTCACAATATTCAACCAAAAACAGATTTAGACATGGAAGCAGAAGTTCAGGAACTGATTACAAAGGGAAGTGATTTAGAATTTTTTTTAATTTAAAAAAAGAAAAAGAGAAAGAGCATGGCAGACAATCAAGAGGCCCAACAACCACAGAATTATAGTGACTGTGTTTCAATATCTTGTTCTCTTTCCACTTTTCTTTTTACCTTCATTATTTTTATACATTTATAATTCCAATTTGGTTTGAAAAAAATTTTTTCTTAATGAGCTCTGTTAAATGAACTTGAAGCCTTTACTTTGAAAGAGAACTATAGGCTGGAAAGAGAACGGTTTGTGTGATCCAATCTTAATTATCAAATTATTCTTTTCATTTTTTTATATACTTGTGTTGAACAAGAAACAACAAATCAAAGATGTTTTAAACTTCTTTTTTTTTTTAATCTTGGCACAATAATTTATTGCAGTAATTGTATGTTTTGCATCATTATGGAATTATTAGACACCTTCAGAGCATTTTAAAATTCATTTGTTAAAGGACAGAGAAAAGTACTTTTACAAACACTAAGAGCATGTGTTTGAGGGGGGATAAAGACTCAAAAAAGTAGGTCAAGTCGTTGAAGCTTTTGTTTCTGTACCTGAAGATTGGATGAGGCCAAAAGAGTCATCAAACGTCATAGCCTTAATGTTCAGAGAGCAAAGAATTGCCTCCTTGTCGACCAGGTTTGGATCTTCCATATTCCTGTCCTTTGCAGACACAATAACACACATGTCACACAAATTTACATTTACAGCACGAAGATTTGCACGATTCAACGGGGATCCCTGGAAGAAAGAAAAAAAAAGATTTTTTTTTAAAGTTCATATTTTTAGGAGGGCAATTGATAAAACCTATTTATAACTTAATTACATTTAAAACAAACAGTTGCAAAGAGAAATATGTAAAATGTTTTTCCCCCCAAAATTATGATACTTAAAAACTGAGCAAAATGAGAGAAATTTGTATTAGGCATGTCATAGGTTTCATCTTATCTGCTTAGTTGGTTGAAAAAATCTTTACCGGCAATATGGACAATTTTGGAAAATTCTGCAAAGTTTTCCATTCCCGATGCAAATACTCCAAGTTTCCAATAATGATTGTGTGTTTGAGCTCATGATAATGGAAATTACTGGCCCTCAACGGCATGACCAAATTTCTTAGTCCAATTAAAGGTGATGTGGCATCAGCAAACAAGCACACAACCACATGGTTTCTTAGACCACTGGCTGAGGCCTGACTTCGATCCTGGGGAACATAAGGCACATATTTTTTTACTTTTTTATGCAATATTTTAATAGATGACAAAATGGATAAAGAACCTTTAAGCGCCAAGATTTAAAAAAAAAATTTTTAAAATAACTCAGCAAGATCTTTATTTTGTTTTCTTAGATATATACTGAAAAAGCTGCTGTTCGTCTCCAATTGCAGACTTCCCTATAATTTAAAAACCCATTCTTACATCCACCATGAATTTGGATCTGAAAGGGACCGGTCGTTGAGCTTGTTTTCAGTCTGTACCCATAGCTGCCAACTTTTGAGAAAGCAAATACAGATTTTTAGCACGATTGGTCACTGCAAACCCAATGGATGGCCAAGCTTATTAGTTTCAGCTATCAATATTGACTTAAACACAAGCTTAACCATAACTTCAAAAACTGCACCAAGGACTAGACTTAATAAATGCGCACATATTGTTCGTTATTTGTTGTTTGTTTTTTATTATTATTTTCACCTCATAGAAACACCTCATCAGCAACACCCAGGCTTTGCGTAAACTAAATATAATATTTTCAAGAAGGTTGGCTAAAAAATTCAAGCCTTACCTATTGTTATGTTACCATTATGTTGCTGTATTTTCATGTCACTATGCTCATTTGTTCATCTCACTAATCAAGCCTGCTGGACTTCTTACTAATGCTGTTTCAAAATCCCAATGGCTCAAGGGACATTCTTTTGAAAGTAAAAATGTACATACAAACATCAACGGTATTACTTTCATATTACATGTACTGAGTTTCTTTAAAAAAGAAATTTAAAATTCAACTAGATATAAAAAATATACCAGAAGGCACTCATTTAGGGGTCGATCTTGGCACCAGTGGAACATGCCAGTAGAATCAAATTTTCGAGGTTCATCTGGCACAGTCGCATCGGTATGTGGCTTGTTAGATGAAGGCCTAAAGGTCAGAAAAAAACAGATACATACAATAATAAATTATTTTTTTAATGCTTGGATTTTAGAACATCTGTGCTAAGACGTTACTGGTTTAAAACTTCAGGGAAAAAATTCTCACATAGAATATGTACACAAAAAAAAGTTTTATTCCTTGGAATTGATTTATTTGGTAATATAATTGATGCTTCTATCAAAAACTGCAAGTTGTGCTATAAATTTTGTAATGGCTTTAAATACTGATTAACTTCTCACTGTCTATCCTTTCAATAACTTAAGTTCATTCAATTAATTGCAGAGTGGATGGTCTTTTCAAAAAGTATAATTAGAAGCTAGATAATTATAATAACATTCAATAGCTTTTTTTTATATAAAAACATGATCCCATGAAATACCTACATGGCTTTGACCATGCTAATAACTTTTGTGTACATTACAGACAACGTACAGTACTTTATACTAGAGATAGGGTAAGCATTTAGATTTAAGACTATAAAGTGCAATTTTTTTTATATACTATACAATGTGCCGAAAAAAAGAGAGAAAAAAGAGACATAATAGCCTCATGTGGATTAATAATGCGGAGTACATTTGGTGTTCAAGCTAATATAATCATGAAATGTAAAAATGCAAAATAATAATATAAATGCCACTATTATATAATTTTTGTAATATGAAAAAGAAGAACCTTATTACAGTTGATGTTAAATATTCTAAAATTAATATATTGGTGAAATATTGTCAGTATTCTATGGATCCTTTTGTTTACCCTTGCTAGCAGATCTAGGATTATATCATTGAAAATACAGCTCTTTCAAAGATTATTGGTAAAAATTAAAATAAACAAACAAAAAAAAACAAGCAAAACAAAAAACAAAAACAAAAAACTACTCATATCTTGTTGGAATCGTCAACAAATTGTTGGGGGAGGGGGAATTCGTCAGTGTCAAATAAGATTTCCCAAGAAAGTAAACTAAGGCAAGCAGACTTTCAAGAGACCAAGTGTGATAAAAAATCAAAATAAAAGCAATCCCTCTTTAATAAAGAGAAGAAAGTGTCGATTAAGTGCATCATTACTCTGAAAGACAATTCAATTAATTCATGTCCAAACAGTAATACATGTGTTGCGATTAAGGTTAGCTTGGGCATTGAAATTTAGGTTCATGCCAGGCTTTCAATTTTTTTTGCCTGAGTATGTTTCTGAAGTGCTTGGTACATTTTGCTGTTTGTCTTACTTTAAAGTAATAGGTTTTTATAAAAGTTTCCATAAGTGTGAAGTACTATTTTTCTGGGGTTTTTTTAATCAAGGTGCACAAAAGCACTTTAGAGCAGAAAATTGAATAAAATATACCAATTTTTGACTACGCTTTTACTTTAAAAGCATGGTTTATTTTAATTAGAAAATTTCAGCAAACACACCAAAAGCCAAAGGAATAAATATCTAAAGCAGAGGAAACATTTGATGGGATAATGATTATAATAGAAATTTACTTGCAAAATGGAATCACTAGTATAAAGCCACATAATACAAAAAAAATCAGAATGCATAAATAATGATGGACAAATCCTCCATAAAAAATTACCTTATATCAAAATAAATAAAAGGCAGTGGACCTTGCATCTAAATCTAATGACATTCAACTCAACCAGTCTTTTTTCAATGCTTTTTACTATATCTTTATCTTCAAACATTTTAAATCTGTACCAAACAAAACCTTCTCAGCACAAAATAATGTATGAAATGGTCATAGTATCAAAAAACAGTTCGCGTTAGTCTATTTTTATGCACTAAACAGGAAAAGTTTTATTGTATCTGTAGAGAAGGCACATTTTATTCCAATAGTGTGTCAAATCAGACTCTCTAATAAGAGATTTGGGGTGATCTGCTGTGTCCCCTCAACATTCAAAACACCTTGCTTACAATAAGCATAGGCATATAAAACTGGTAGTTTATGGATGTAAGGTCCACTTTTATACATGGAATTGTAATTATTGTGGTAATTTTTTTTTTATAAAATAGAATAAAATGATAAATAATAATAATAATAATAATAATAATAATAATAATAATAATAATAATAATAATAATAATAATAATAATAATAATAATAATAATAATATAAAGCATTAATAACAAATGTCAAGTATTACAACAGTTATATAACAGCAGGCATAAAAAAATTATTATAATAATAGTGGTTTTACTAAAAGGCTGTACTAAAAGAAAAATGAAACGGAAAAAACAACTTTTACAAACAATTAATAACTTTTAGACCAAGAGTTAAACTATATATTATAAATAAGCACATTTTTATGTGTTACGTAAGGAATACCCTTTCATCAATTTTAGTGACAATACCAGTTTTCTAATAAATCAGTAACAAAAATATTGTTGAGCATAATATTTACCTTATCTTATTGAAAATCATACATCAGACAATTACTCCACATACAACCTTATCAAATATTTTGTCCAAAGCTAATATACCTTGAAGAGCATACGTGTCAGTTCTGTGTTTAAGTTTTTACAAAAAAAGGTGCAGAATGAACGCTAGAACCCTTTGAGTGTCAAAATATCAGGCAGTATAGATTTTTCTTCAGGTGGTGGTTACAGGTTGTTGTTTTTTAAGGCCCAGAGGTTTACATTCTCAGTCCATATCTTTTAGAATTATGGCACCACATGTGCATTTTGAAAATGGAAAGGCATGCATTGAGAGAGAAAAAAATGGGTTGGACGTTGCTGTTTTTTCATCCCTCAGAACAACTTACTCCTTAGCCTTTTGGGCTATCTGCCAGATAAGAGGACCTGAACTGCAATGCAAAAAGGACAAATGATAATGCAAAGCCCCATCCACAGTGGCACCTCTTCACAGTGATTTGGCCCTGCTGCCTTATATTAACATGTCTGTCTCCATCATACATTTCAGACTACGACAAGGTTATTCTTAAAATGCGTGTTACTAAGAAAGAGCTAGTGTCAACATGTGAGCAAAAATTTATTTTTGTCCCTTTAATATTAGTTTTGAATATCTAATTCAAAAGTAGGCAACCCTCCACTAGCAACAAGAAACATTTTTTTAATATTAAAGAAGTAATAGAAATTGAACATTAACGCTGGCAGAATACTGAAGAGTCAAGTCATAGCCCAAAAATGGAAAATGTGTATGTGTAAATATTTATGTCTGTATAACTTATGGCAGTTTTTAAATTAAAAGTTGGTGAGAATGTGATAGTTTGTTAGAAACGGTAGTTATTCCTATCAACAACAAAAAAGAGAATATTTGAATGATGTTAGTGAAACAGTTGAGCACAATCATGTTCCTCAGAGCATTGAAAAAAAATGTTGTCTTTGAAAACAGGTTGTTTTAACGTAAGGGCAATGTCCTTAGCATATAGTATAAGAGAGAAATTTTACTTTGTTTCGTTCATTAAAGGATTAAGAGATTCAATGTGTATGAATTTCACTTCAAAAGAAAAAGATGACCTGCTTTGTTTTTGTTTATTGTTGCTCTCTTCGTGGTGGCAAAATGTTCATTTGGTTTTTAGTTAAAGCCTTTAAGTTTTCCCAAAATTTATTCCTTTTTGTAGAAATAATATTTCATAAAAGATCTTAACAAGTCTTCCTTTCCCTGTTCTATTTATCCCAATGCTATCAGAAAGAATTCCCATAATTATAAGCTTCCTTCTTCCTAAACCGATAATTTATCTGCTTCAGTATTATCTTTCCACCTGAGCAAGATTAATTGTATCCTTTCTATTCTTACTCCTTCCAATCTTCCCTACTAGGTTATCCCATTTCCCTGATCCACTACTTATAGTATATGTTATTCCTCAATTGTCTGTTTTCTTTGAAAGCTTTAAGTGCAAGTTTATTTGTGATCAAAGGTTTGACAGATTAATTTATCACTTGTTTCCCAATTATCTTGCTACAAGAGAGTGGCTGTATGTTAAGTCACAAATTAATCTGATCAAACTATTAGATGACTTGTAGTGGTACATGAATTAAAACCATGTCTCCGTAATTAGAGCTCACACTACTAAGCTGTCGTGCTTCCCAACAACCACCACACAGGTCTTTTTGTTGTTGGGTTTTTCTTTTTTTTTTTTAAATAGCTCTTGGTCCTTTTCCAGATTTTTGCACTGAATCATTGAGTAAAAGGTTTATCTCTGTAGGTAAAGTCTTCATGAGCACCGTTTTAAAATGTGGAATGGGCACAAGTTCCTTTAAAGTCTGGGTAACTGATTCATACTTAAATAAACAAATCTTGCATGATGCATTGAACTGGACACGGGTAGAGAAGGTGTGAAGAAGATTATACTTGGTGATGGTCACAAATCAAAGGCAGAATATATTTTGATTAAAATTGGCCACACAATGTTCGTTTGTTTAAAGAAATCTTATGACTGCTGCGTGCCAAAATATAAAACTTAAGTGAGATCTTTGAATGTAGTAAAGGCATTTTCCCCCTGGTTTTCATAAATTTCTTATTGATCTTAAAATCGCTCAAGGAAAAGATAGGGGTAATTAAGAGCCAAAAAGACTTGGTTTTAATGGGGCTGTTTTCAACAAAATCGTGCTCACTTGTATAAAAATTTTCTAACACACAGTTCCACTCGCACACAAAAAACTAGCAAAAAATATAAAATTAAAGTTAGTAAAACAATTAATGATCAGACACATTTAGTTGAAAGTACGCCAGGAGAGAAAAAATTGTAAGGTAATCCCACTTCAATGGATTAAACTTGTTAACTCTTGCAGAATATTTTCATGATCAGGTTCTGTTCAAAATGGATAGATCACAAATAAGGAGAAGAGAAGCTTTGAAGGAAGCTCCAGTAAGACAACTGTGCAGATAGAAACCGCCCAACTCCGGCAAAACTGTGACCACTAAGACAGAAACTGTCAATTATACATATGCTGCCACGGCCCAGAAGACAGACAGGATTTTTACATGGCCAACCCAGATTGATCCTGCATATACTTGCAACTTTGCGCCTTATAAGTCAGCGTGATTTTTTTTTTTTAATTTATATACCTATATTTTTTGTAAGCTTAATTCTTTTATTATTGTTTTGTTTTTGTGTACTGTGACTTTTAGGTGGTGTTTTTTTACCACAAAAAAATAGAAAAGATTCAAAAGCATGCAAATCTTTAAGCATATGAGGGGAACATTTTTATCTGAAAGGAGAAAAAACTCAGTAACAACATACTATGTTGTTTTTTTTCTTCATTCGAATTATTTTCACATTGATTTTACAACCTTGAGGTTCAGATTAATCCCCAGCATAACTATAAGAAAGTTGAGAATTTGAATATCCATCCTTTCATAAGTTGTTGTTTTTTAATGGCACCCAGGAACATTTCGTTGTGTATTTTTTAAAAGAATACAAAGAACGTCAACTTTTGAAAAAAATGTGTAATCAATTTGAATTAGAAACAAATAGAAAAAAATAAGAATTTTTTATGAATTTGTTCTTATAAAATATTACTTACAGCGCTGATTTAAAAAAAAAGCTGAAAAATCAAAAAGCCTGTTAGCATACACATATAACTTTTTGCAGAGTGCTCTAACTTCAGCGTTTAGCTACTTCATTCACCTTAATCCTCTTTCCCCCTTCTAACAAACCTATCCCATATACCCTTGTTCACACTTAAACACAACAACTTCACAAAGCTAAAAACTACCGATAGGCTCACAAGATAATCTAATTTTCCTATGTACAATAAGGCAGGGTTTTTTACCAAGATATAAGCTAAAGTGAAAGAGGACTGTACTGGAATTTCAATATGGAAAAGAAAAAAAAAAAGACAAAGCTATGGAAAAATCAACTTGACTCTTGGCATGCTGCAAAGAAAAGTTGAAGGAAAGATAATATCATCCAAAGTTGGGGAAGGTTCTGGGAAATTGTCAACAGACTAAACGCAAGGTCTCAAACACCCAGCGAAAGGGAGCGAGGACACTTTACATGGAGAGGCGGGACTTGGATTGGGAATCCATGGGGATGACCACATCTTTTTCCCTTCTCTTGTTTTTCAAAATAAGCTTATTCTTCTCCCATCTGAAGTGACTGGAATCAGGACTCAAACTCGACTGGCTATCACTGCTTGAGCTGAAACAAGCCCACAGTTCCATGTCATGTGACAATAATTCAAGTTTACATAAATTGCCTTCTTTCAACAGGAAATGGTTTTTGTTTTTATTTTTGGAGATAAAAAAATGACTTTCTATACTATAAAACATATCAAAATTATTGTGCATGTAGCCCAAAACACTCGTGTAAAATAAATTAATGAAAGCATGTTAGTACAAAAGTGATTATGTGGTTGTCACACAGACAAAAGCTCTCGATGGCTGCTTTAAACTGAGAGGCAAAAATGTTATACATCTTATTGTCTTGGGCACTTGCATTTTTGGCTAATTAATAAAGCTTCAAGATCTGTTTACCTCCCCCCCCCCCCCCCCTCAATCTGTATTCAAAACTAATTGTGAAGCCCACATGTAATGATCCATTTAAAATAAAAAATAAAAGATGAAAGCTAAGTTATAGAGAGTCGGCAGTTACCATCCAAGGAATTCAACTGCATTTTCCAAAGTGGGGAATTTTCTGTGAGGCATGTTTAAAGAGACAGAATTAAATTTGATATTATGGGTTAAAACATTATTTAAATTTACACCAAGATGATGAAAGAGAGGCGAAAACCTCAAAAACAAACTCATCCGGTACATGACTTACATGGCAATGATGGTGAAAACAAAAGATCATCCCTCGCGGATGAACAAGAGAACTTTTTTTTCCTTCATGTGGTAGCAGTTTGATCCACACATTTAGTGATTCACTTGAATGTGCGAACAACAATACAAGGTATAACTGTCAAAAGTTATAGCCTCTCATAATAGAGTTTCAAAATCATTATATCTTAAGTATTACCAATAAAGATTTATAAACATATTTCTATAATCTTACTCACCCTATAGCTGATCCTTTCGACTGCCTATTGTAACTTGTGTCTGGCATCTGTTTGTCCACTGCAGACCATATTGAGAAAAGAATGTTTGTCTGAGAGGTCATAAATTCAAAAAGGAAATATTACTATCTCGTTCGATACTAGACTCTCAAGAGGCAATACCACATTCTAAATACAAACACAAAAATCAATTCATTGGGCAACAACTAATGTCTAATAAGCCATACAGACAGTGAGTCTAACTGAGAGTACAATAAGGCAACCATCATATTAACTTTGCAGTTCTTAGGGAAATTTGAGAAGTTCAACAATCAGAGTCGACTCCTGATTGATTTCATGTATTAGCAAAATGAGTGAAGCTTTCAATAAATAAAAAGAATGATACAATACTAATGTCTGTTGCCTACTGCTTGTTTTACTGTTTAAGATAAGTGTGCACACATTGAAGCTTGTAATATATTTTGCTCAATGAGCGATAAGATTACAAATATTGACAAACTTCTGCATTTGTTTTTGTATAAAATGTGCAGTAATTCAGCTTGGATTATTTGTCTCAGAGAATGTCACATATTGAGTAATGAGATCCATAACAAAAACAAAAATTATCAGTCTCATACAGAGTAAACATGTTATTTCTTTCCTTCTCAGGTCTCCATATTCATATTAAATGAAAAAAATGTTTACTAAGATTATATTTCAAATTAGTATTATAAACTTTTGAAAGTGCACTTAAAAGTAACCCTTACTAGCCCAGAAGCAAAAAAAAAAAGCCTATAGTAAAACATTTAATGATAAGCACGGCCAAATTTTCTATTTTTTCTGCCAACAACACCAATCCTATAAGATTTTCCCCATTACAGAGAGCCCTCTAGGGGATCAGAACTCACACATATCATTGCTTGGTGTTAAAATTCTAAAACCTAAAGACTCTAATAAATACCCACAAGGTACAGTAATAGTCTCATACACAGTATTAATTTCTCAAGTACATTTAAAATCAACTGAATTTAGGAACATCCCACACTTGTATGTCATTTTCAATACAAGAATGTGACCAATACAAAACAAAACAAAATTTCAATCAGTATCCATTACTAGAACAACACAGCTAAAAACTAGGATCTGGGTTTTGAATCTTGAGCAATGAACAATGCATGAAATAGGAAAAACTATGCAATTAGTTGAAAAATATAAATTTCAAAATCTTTTTTCTTGCAGCCTTGCAATAAAAGACTTGTATTTTTAACCACATGAATTTCTATTAAACTTAGTTTTACCATTACTCTGTCCATCCGATTCATGAGTCAAACCTGGGGTTCTCTGTAGGGCTACAAGCAAAGGGCGAGGAGGGAAAGATGGGGGGGAGAAACACATCAGGTTAGCTTAAATATGCTTGAGCGCATCTAACTGACACACAATCATGCTACAATTCACTCTAATTACATTTACACCAAGGGACTAGTTATCTATGCATCATAAAAATATTCTCACAAAAATTTGTAATCTTTGATCACATAAGCATATTATACACAACTTGTTTCGTCAGATATTTAAACCATGCATATTTCTGTTGGAACCTTTCAATTTTCAGCTGAAGTTGATGTTTTTTTTTAAACTTAAGATAAACATGTCAGAAGAAGAAAAATCAAAATTCAATCCAATAAATTTCATACACTATACTTTATAAAATAAAAGTTAGTTTCATTGTTTAAATTGATTCAGCCTAAACGTTTTGGTTTTCATTTAAATTGCACTAACTAACAATCATTTTGGAAAATTTTTAACAGCCTTTGTCGTACATTTCTCACATTAAAATTTATTTTGTTTAATTCAGAGTTACAAAGTAGAATAATAGGGGGAGGGGAGATAACTCTAACTGTAAAAGACAAAATGGTTATACCCAATGCTTTAAGAAATAATGTTTTGTCCATATAAAAAAAAAGTTTTTAATATATCAGATAACTTAAATAGAATATACAAGTCTTCAAATAAAAAGAGAGGAATTCTCTGTAAGTGATTAGCATCAGATTCTTTAGCGAAATTGTGAAGCTACACCAATTGGAACCAGTCACTAAATGAGAGCTGTTTATATTATGTTAGTTTATGTTGAAAGCGAGAGCTGAACATAATTTAAAAGACAATAACAGCCATGGTAGTAAAACATGTTTTATGTGGAACACTAATTATCATGTTTCAAAAATAGAAATAACTAATTGTAAAGGTAACAGAAATTAAGTGTATATTAAATTTATAAAAATGGAGTATTAGATGTTCTCAGAGTTATCCAATTAAACTAAAGACTTAAGAATCTATTTTCTACAACATTAAAATTGAACGGTTTACAGGTAATAAAATACAGACTTTCACCTATAATTGAAGCAATAACTAAGGAATTGTATCAAGCATGTGTACATAGGATACAGGCTATCTAAACAAAGGTGCACAGCAGATTTTACTACAAGGTGGATTATGTTTAAAGCTGAATTTATAGTAAATGTTTCATAAAATATCTTGTTTTTAAATAATTCAGTCTATTTGCAGTTAATATGACGAATTTCGTGTTGCTTTGTTTTATTCACTGTAATCTTGTTTTTTTCTAGAGATATAACTTAATTATATAATAATGTAAATCATTGACACTTCACTGACAAACTGTTAGGTAAAACGAATAATTTTCTGCTTACAATGATTTGTCTGCATTTTTTGTCAGTTCAAGATTCTTAATGTCAGTAAAAGCTTCCTGATGCAAGTGCTGAGAACTCTTCTGAGCTACAAGTTAATACTAATTATTCAGCCACTTGAGGAATGCTTTGCTATTAAAGGAATTAGGACAAGTTAATTTAAAGTAAACCTTACAAAGCTGTAGCCATAGACCAATGTATTAGTTATGCTATGCCATTCTCCAAAGAGTGAAATAATTTAAATGCTTAAGTGACAGACAGCTGAGACAAAGTAAAAGCACCTATCCTTTCTTTTTAAAAAGAAAGGAGTATAGCCATTTCAAATCACTTTTTATTCTTTGAGTTACAGATGAAAATGGTCTAAAATTTGAGATTATAAGAGCTTTGAATTTTTTTACATCTGTTTGATAGATACAATATCAATCAAAACTGGACCTAAAGTTCTAGGGGACCATGCTGGAAAGTCAAGATATGTATGAACCTTTCTTTTTGTTTGTTACTTTGTTTAAATTTCTTTTCTTTTTTTTATTGGGTGGAGATTGCTATAACTCATCTTGCTCGTTTAAAATTTAATTCAAATTTGTGTAAATCTCTTCCAAAGGAAATTTCAACATAACATAAGAACATGAGGCAACAAGGTTCTTTGCCAATATTTTTCAAAGCAAAAAGTGAAATGAAAAAGAAGAATACAAAATAAAACCACAAGTAGTCATTAAAAACCTTTTTCATCTTCGACACCTGGATCCATCACGTCCGATTTTGAACGGATGTGCCCTATGTAAACACCAAGTGCAAAAAAACATCAAAACATACACGTGATGTGGTATGTGTATATACATATAATATTTGTGTGATATATATATATATATTTGTTTAAATAGATAAATATGAAAAGGTGCTAGAAATAAAGTTGAAGAAAAATACATTGACAGTGTAATAAAGGTACCTAGCACAGCAGCTGCTCCTTTCTTGAACATAGCCACTTCAAATCAGGCAGAGGAAAATTAAGTTTAGAAAAATACAAGTGATAATTATGCATGATTCACATGTTTTCGTTTCTGATATTGTTTTGTTTTGGTTTTATTACGTGCAATACTTCAATTAATTTGAAAAACAGGTTTAAAAATAACTAACAACAGTTGTTTCTACAAGTGAAAAATTTGTGTTTCACTATATTAAACTTTATTTTGCATGCGCTCAATAACTATTCCTTCATCCCCTCTCAACATGCTTATCTTTTCTTATGCTCTCTTCTATTTTTTTTATTCTATGAAAAATATGGAGCTTGACTTATATGTTGTAATACAAGTTTAATAATGATATTAAAAAAAAAACAGGAGAAAAAACAATAGGGTATTAACTCAGATGAAAATGAATTCATATGTTAAATACAGAAAGGTAATGACCACACACAAAAAATGTCGGCAATGTTTTTTTCTCTAAAGATAAACAAAAATGCACAAAAAGCATTTTGTAAATCAAAGATTAGCATCCACATGTGCTAAATTTTTATCACCAACAAAATTAAAAAGAAATCATCCTACAGAGAATAAAGTGAATGGAAGAAGACCACATTTTAAGGAATAATTGCTTTACTAGAGGCAATGACTTTTAAAAACATGCTACCGCTAAGTGCTGGATAAACTTACATGGCCTGCACTTGCACTTTTTGATTTGCCCTACATCTGTGACATCACTATGGCAGTTTTTACAAAAGTAAAACGCCCTTCATGAAAGGAAGAAAAAGTAATAAAAAAAAACAGTCAAATGCAGTAGTTTCATAGTTGTTAATAACATGTTGATAAAAGAAGAAAATAAATATATCCCTCGATCATGGTACCTTTATCCACCACCACTTTGGTTTGAGCATGTCCAAATTGACCACCAGGATTCCTATACAACACAAGGCTGTTTTGATTTGCTATCTTTCATTTAATCCCTTTAATAGTGCTAATCGAAGCAATAAGTAAGACCCCAATAGATAATTTTATAAACAGAATCTGTCTAATGTCAATATTTCAAAAAGATATTTGCTTACAAAACTAGAACTAATCCTTGTTTAACCTGTCTATACAATATGTTATTATGTCGTCGAAGCCCTCAAGTTTTGTTATAGGGCCTTGAATGATTTACCTGACCCTGATTGTGATACCAGCTTAGAGACAATTGTTGACTAGGGACAATCAATCCCTGCATAAGGACTAGGTGTTACTCCTCGTGGACCCACTCTTCACAAAAATTATGAATAGAAAGCTTAAAATGACAAAGCTCTAATTGGGGTGCACAATTTCGAAAATGAAATGGTGTCACTGCTGCTTGATAAATATTAATGGTAGATTCCAAAATGATTGCAATACATAATTACCTCTTCACCTCCTCAGCAGACTCTGCAATGAAGAAGCCTTGAGTGGCATTTTCAATCTTCACCTTAGGTCCGGGATTGATGGCGAGGGTGCTTTCCCTTGTATCTTCTTGTCTGACTTCAATAGCTAAAAGCAAAAGCTTTAGTTTTGTAAAACACAGCCTGGAAGGATTCAGAAAACCAATATTTATTAGATGCACAGTTCTTTTGTCTTTACATGTGTTTGTTTGTTTACTTTTTTCTATTGTTTTTCTTTTTTTTTAATTCTGGAAATACACCAAGCGAATAGTAAAAAAAAATTTTAAATGTACATATTAGATTTACACTTAATGAATCAAAACATGGCTCTTTTCAAAGCAAGAATCAGCAGGTTTGATGAACTTCAACATGTTTTCCCATATATGTATGTAAAAAATATGACAAATTTCAAATGAGTATTTATAAACAATGAAAACATAAGCTTTCTCTTACTCTGCCGCTTCAGGAAATGTGAGAGCATTGAATGCACTTGACAAATACTCTGTGTACATTTCCATGCCAGTTCCTCTCATGTAGTCTGTTTGCCACTGAGCCATGTCTGGTGTCTATAGGGAAAACAGATGTGCATAAGAGTATGTTCACACAAATTCACATGAACATATCAATTTCTTGTTCCTGTGGTTACATTTTTATGTTATTACTAGAATGTACTATTCACACTTAATAAATATGAGAGTCATTTGAGCGCCCAAAGATTCCAAACATCGGAAATACTAACAATAATTCTAGTATTAAGTAGAACTAAGAAAACATTTCTCAGTTTTAACCCACTGGCTCTAGAAAATGTTCTAAAATAGTTTGAATATTGACTTACAGGTTTGTAAGATCGCATGGTAAATAGGTTCGCCATTAAAGTAGAAAACCCTGGAGCCAGACAACTTTGAGCAATGAAGCCCAATTTCAATTCAGCTACACAGACTGCGTCGTCTCCTCTTTTCCAATCCCAACTTGGGATATTTAGAAGATAAGCCTACAACGTTAAAAAAAAAAAAATTAATGCTACCTCAAAATGAAAAGAATATTCACTCATAATATGTAAGCAAGCACATTAAATACAAAATCTTTATATAAAAAAATCACATGAGAAAAGGTAGGCCATAAAGAGAAAAGAAATTAAATTGAAAGTCTTGTTCAAATTAAAGGGATATCAGGTTAAAGAGGACAAGTCTTCACATTAAATAAAAATCATTAATTAGATTTTGTTTTTAACTACAATGAGGATAAAATGCAATAAACAATACGAAAAAGAAGATCTAACATTGTGCAGGTTCAAATATGTGTTCCTTTTATTAGCTTAAATACATTTGATTAAATATATAATTGGACTTGGTTGAACCAAACTGTTAAACAAAGGGTTTGACTTTTTTTTTTCTTTTCATATTTCCTGTAAATGTTGGAGAGTTATCATATTCTCTGGGAAAGAGATCTAAGAACTTACCTTGTTGTGGTACTGCAGCAATTGAACAATTACTTTAATATCAGAATGATAATTTTTTATCGAAATAACTCTCATAATGTTGGCTGCATCCTCTTGGTCAGGATCCTGGCAATACTTGTTGGCCAGAACCAAACATGCATCTGCATCTTGAATCTGAGAACAAATAATTTATGTAGAAAATATTTGAAACCTTCACTTCCATTTCTCTGCAACTATTACATTTTTCTTAAATAGTTGTAAATAATATCCTTTGTCCACCCAAAGCTTAAAAAAGCGTAACGGGTGCATTTCTGCCGCACCTCTTTCAAATTTACATTTTTGGACCAGACTGTAACAAAGCGTATTTTTTTGTTCAAGACTTCCGATTTTAGCCGGGGCGGAAAGAAACGTTGTCTCACCCACCTCTCAGTGTTAAAAGTACCCTTTTTTACACCTTGCAATTTATTCCTCCCTGGTCGCTCTACCACAGGTTTCCCAACTACACTTTTTTCCTATCTCACACTTTTTGTTTGCTCGCAAAAGTTTACATCTTCAAGCTTTAATTATGACTGATCAGGTGAGACCCATGGAATGATTGTATTGATGATGAGAAGTTTGACAATAACATATTTTTTTCTTTAGTACTTGTACATATACCTTCTTTTTTACTTTAGATTTACTTTTGAAAAATACAATTATTATGTGGCATAAGGGTGGAACGCATTTTTTTGTTTTTGTTTGTTCTTCTTTTTGTGTTTTTTACAACCCCAAAAAAAGAAAAAAACTAATTTTTAAACCAATGAAAGAAAATGATTACTTGTTATTTTAAAGATAGATAAGAATCATTAATAAAATTATTTGGTTTGATGTTATTTATTATATTTTCTTAGTTTTGCTTAGCGTTACAATCTTATTAAATCAGTCTGAGCCAAGGTTCAGCAAAAGATAAAGGATTTAATTCTCCATTGAATATTGGGATTCATTTTGAAACATTTATTTTGTTTCCTGCCAGGCTACATCCTGAAACCTGTATGCTCTACAATCTGCTCTGACCAACAAGGATGAGCACACAGTAAAGCAGCTTTATGTAAAGCACTCATCGCTCCTGATGGGATACTTACAAGCCAATGCCCAGTTGGACATGATACGGTTGGTAAATTTTCGAAGCGCCGGACAGATAAAGGATATAAATCAATGTAAAACAAGATTTACTTTAGTTTCAAGCTTGCAAGCTATCAATTTTATTTTGACTGTAAAATTCTACACCATGTCAAGGAAACATTCTTTACATGAGTAAAACAACTATAACTTTGAGAAGAACTCAGTTGTTACTTTGTTTCCCCTTAACCAGGATCAGAGGGTTTTGCAAGCAGCTTTTTGTAAAATAAAGAGGTAACGGCTTATCAGGACTTACCCGGACCCTTTCCAAATCATTTGCATCCATTACAGTTCCCCAGAAGTACTCAACTTGTGTAAAATGTCTTTTCAAGAGACCCTCCAGCTCCAACCCTGGCAAACCTCTGGTGAGGACAAACGTCATCAGCTTTTAAAATTTTGGTTTGTATGGTTTTGTTCATTCTGTAAAGTGCTTTAATGGGACATCTAATTTTCTTATATCACATAATGTATAATAATAACATTGCTAAAATCTTATTTTGAACCCTTACACCCTGCTACTAGTAGCATCTCAAAGGTGTATTGCATATAGCCCCTCATCTAGTCTTTCAATCCAAGATGTTATGAGCTCATTGGCAGCCTGAACTGTAATAATTTTTCCCTCAAGTTTCATATCCTTTTAATTTGAAGCTTGGGCTAGTTCACATGGTATCTATGCTTCATTTTTTTTTTTTTATTACCTCAAGCCACTGACAAAAAAAGCTTGAAAACAACAAAATTTGTAAGGCTAATTAATCTTTCCAGTCTTTAAGAATTCTGCACTGTTGTAAGATTTGATAAAGTTTTTTTAGAACAATTTACAGACAATCCACACACCAAGACTTAACAAATTAACAGATCCAATTAATTTAACGGAGTCACACACTCACATGTAGGTGATGAAATAGAAATTTTATTTGAAAGATAAAAGGCTGAAGTTTTCAATTCTGCAAAATTGTTTACTCTATTATTATTGGTCTTCAAAATATAACTTCAGAAAACCCCTTAAAAATGGTGCAATTTTATGAGCATTGCTGGCAAAAAAAACTGCAACTCCGTTAAGTTAAAAACATTGGTGCTACAGGCCATTACAAAAAATGTTCTACATTAAACGATAAAGATTTTTAGACTGGAAATCACAAGAAAAAAGTTGTAATATCTAATGAGGAGTATTATGCATGTTTTATTACCAAATGAAAAAAATAGGGACGTATTTATCTTCAAAGGGCTTTAAAAAAAAAGTGTGAAAATGGTAAAGTTGATTCCGGATAGCCAGAAAGAACCTTCTTATTGGGGATGAGAATTCGCACAAATTATTCCACTGTTGTCAGACATCAAAGATGTTCTACGAGCAGAACTGTCATGGTATCATTTTGCAGTAGATCTAAAAACATGTTCCCCTTTGAGCACTTTGTGTATTTTGTTAAAGAATCGAACAAGGTGCTCCATACATTTTAAATATTTGATAATACTTTAGCAGTTTTCACTTACTTGTGCAAAAATACAATTTCAACATCAACATCTTCTCTGTCTTTATGAAGAAAATCCTTGAGGAAATTTGACACAGAATCAAAAGTGATATATCCACAGACAACAACGTGCCTAGGAAGAAAAGAAAAAGTTATGAAATATTTCAGTGTTAATATTCCTGGAAGAGGACATAATTATTGCATGCATAAAGCTCTTCAAGTGTGTCCCTTTCACATTTAGATTTGTTTTGGCTCTTTCAAGTTCAAATCGTATCTCATACAACTTACTCTAATAACAATGCTTTGTTGTTGGGTTTTTTTTTTTTAAGTTTTTATAGTGAATTACAAATTGATTAACAAAAGTTCATGCTCACCTTTTTCCACGCTCTTTTCTGTATGAACCACCATATTTCTGCCTTTTTCCCAGAATCTCAGCAATCTCAGGTATGAAACTTGCAAACAAACCCTAAATTCAAAGTAATAAGAATCTAAAGAACAATTGAAATACATTGGATGCCATTTTACAAAGCAAAAATTTGTTTTCAACACGAACAATTTTTTTTTTTTGAATTAGCCTTCACACAATTTAATGTTTTAATTGACACATGTTCCAAAAGAACAAAAATTCTTTTTCATGCAAATTTATCTTTTCCAGGATATATATGATAACAAAATAATCATACACTACATTTATCATGACACATTTATTACGATGAATGAACAGTTTTTAGAAAGACGCATGTTTTAATGCTTGTGTTGATAATACTTACAATGAAAATCATAATAAAGATGACAACAAATATCCGTCCCAAAACAGTGTGGGCATACAGATCTCCGTAACCCACAGTGGACATGGTGACCAAGAGGAAATACAGGCATTCCCAGTATGTGAGCTGCTGGGGATTTTCAAAGTCTCTCCATGGATCTCCCGAGTTTTCAAGCTGAAAACATGAGAGAGAAAAGTTTATTGAGGTGACACATGAATTGAAATAGAATCTTATCAGTTTCCGTAATAGATAGATATATAGATAGATAGATAAGATTGATAAAGAGCTAGAGATAGATAGCGAGAGACAGAGATAGATACAGAGATAGACAGACTAAAAGACAAAGATAGATGGAGAGAGAGAGAGAGAGAGAGAGAGAGAGAGAGAGAGAGAGAGAGAGAGAGAGAGAGAGAGAGGGAGAGAGAGAGAGAGAGAGAGAGAGAGAGAGAGAGAGAGAGAGAGAGAGAGAGAGAGAGAGAGAGAGAGAGAGAGACAATAATACTAAATGAGTTTTAAATTGGTCAGATAAAGCATATTAAAAAGGAGATTTACAAAACATCCAGATGGGTTGAGCGAGGTTTGAAGATTTGAGAGATTTGTAATCTAAGTCAAATCATTAGAACAAAAGAAACGACTAAGTAGCGTAAAGCAGCTTAGGAAATACTGAACTTTTGACAACAAAGTGGTTTATGATGCTCCCCCCTGTCTCCAGAAAGTTTTTACTTATCTAGCATAATATTCTATATCATTACTGTTTATTTTGCAGTATTAAAAATTGAACATAAACAGTCTTAATTGTTAGAATTGGGTGATATTTTGAAAATATTAAATGACATTGTTTGTGAGAATCTAAATGTCACTACAATGGACGAACTGTGACATGCATTGTGAAAAGACTCTTTTCATAATTGCAAAGAGTTTCAGCTGTGGAGTGTTAAGTGTATATCTATGAAAAACTGTTCTTTAAAATTCCAAATTTAAAAAGACAGTTCAATGATTTCGTGTGAGCATGTCATTTTGAAGGTGGCTAGTATAATGGGTGGTAAGGGAAAAGAAAAAGAAACAAAAACAATTGACCATAAGGACCCCTGGGTGTTTTGCTTAATAAGGCAGTAGACCACAAACGACTTTCAGCACTTCTTTTTCTTAATCAGCTGTGCTAATCCATCACTTGACGACATAGCAGCATAGCAAATCTTATAACCAACAGCTTAGAGAATGTAAGCTGCTTCCCCTGCACTGCTAACCAGTTGTTTAAACCACACTTAAGGGCGCTTGGCTAATCCAACACTTGTTGCATAGGCCGTTCACCAATGGGACCGGCCTCTTTCTCACTAAAGTCACCTTATGCTTGTAAGCCGGCTCGTGCAAAAAATTATATTAAAATAGGTCTATGCTCTAATCCAATCAGCAGATTGTTTACAAAAAAAAAAGTTTTTAACCATCACATTTTTTTTTCAGAGAAAGAGGTCAACCCCATTGCACATAATAAAATTAGCATTCTGTCTTGATGTTTATTGGCTCTAACGGTTACCAAACTCTATGGTCTATAGTATAATTGCTTCATAATAAATTTCAAAGGGAACAGGTACATGTATGCTCTCATTCCTTTGCTTAGCATTACCATTCAATTTCTTAAACAACCCTCGTTATTCATGTCCATTTTTAAAATATCGGAAAAGAAAATTAACGACAAAATATAATCATGGAAATAGGACCCAGACGCATTAGAATAAAAGTTAGTCTTTCAACACGTGTGTGTTATTCCTTAGGCAATCCGCGTCGTATATCTACATGAAAACACATGGTATGACTATGTAAGAGACAGAGACAGAGAAAGAGTGAGGGAAGGAGTGAGGGAAAGGAAAGAGAGAAAGAGAGAGAGAGAGAGAGAGAGAGAGAGAGAGAGAGAGAGAGATTTTAGCATCAGGTATCTTGTTTTGTTCTCTTTCTGCCCCCCCCCCCCCTTTCCCCCCTTTATCCCTCACTTCTGTTCTTTTTTTTTTTTTCTTTTTTTCAGTTTTGTAACACTTTGAAATACAGGATCCATGACACCTCCCTGAAGACAGTAGAAGACTCATAATTATGCCATAATTATAATAATGTAAATTAGGCGAAGTGAATTTTTAATAATTATAGTACTCAAGTTAATGCTAATTATGTGAATAGAGCACACACAAATTAATGGGTACCTTGCCTGATGCATGTCTGACGACCGTGAGTCTAACAATGTGTTTTTCTTCTTCTTTTCGTTTGATTCCTCCTTTACCTGATTTTGCTTCTCCGCCTTCCTTCTCCCATCAATTCCACCCGCCTCTTTTTATCATTTCTTCCCTCTGTGCAAAATTAGATACGTGTGTGCGAAGTTCCAAATATGATAACACAAGACACTCTAATGACCGCTAGTTCTCACAGCTAATTTGTATCAAGATCGCTTGAAATGACTTTATAAACTATATTGCCTGCCCTCATGAAACGAAATTATTTCAACCTGTGGGCCAAGAGGTGGTGGAGAAGCTTTTTGAAAATTGCGGCAGTCCTTTTTTATTTATTCCTTCTCTCTTATGGATCTATTACACGTAAAAAGTGTAAATATAACGTGAGGACATACTTGTCCTTGTAGGTTACTCTCATCTGAGATCCACTGCCACCTCGATATTATACATATAAATAAAAGTGGAACAGAGTTCACCATGCACATCATCATTGCAGATCTCAAAACAGCAATTGAATTTACTACAGCTTAGCTATGATAGTGGCATGACGTAGTAGTACAGCGACGCAGAATTAACCGCACGCATGCATTGGTGTAAGCGCGAATGCCCGCAGAAGTCGAATACCAGCACATAACGCATTCCATCCCCCCTTTTCCTTCTTTTTTTTCTCTCCTGTTTGGTTTAACAATACTTCTTCAACCTCAGGGTTTCATTTTCACGTTAGTAGCACGCTTAATAGATGCCGGGTCTCGCTTGGCAACCGGTAAACAAAACAATACATGATAAATCCAAACCATTTCGTACCGACGAGAGAGAAGGGGAAAAATCAATCCCTTGGAGACACATTGGGTAATGGTAGACCCGTTCTTAATATTTGAAGGCCATTATCCAAATTGCCGATACTGTTTAACTAAATAATCAATAGTTTTTTCAAACAGTTTCGTAAGTGGCTGTAAAAGGACTAACTGTTTATTTAAGGGCACGTTCTCTGGTAAGGGTACCGTGCAAGACAATTTAAATATATAAACAGCGAAAAACGGATGAGATCATCTCTGCCCCTAATCTTTCTTCATGCAAAGATTTACAGCTGTTTGTTTTAAGACACATTAAGAGCAAGATTAGGAAATGTGTGGCAATTTAAGGATGTCGAATTTCGCTACATATGCATAATTTGTCTTTGTTGCTCATTTGTTAAGTTTCTTTTGTTGTTGGCCTATTACAAAATGTTAGAAGGAAAATAGTCTTTAAATGATGAAACATAACTTCATGCACACTTTTTTTTTCCCTCGGCCGACGGTTATGTTAACAAGACCTGAACCTTTCGGTCTCTAATATTTGGCCTTTGAAGGGATGCTTCGCAGCTTGAAAGAAACTTCTGTCTCATCGTGTTGCGAAGATACGTAAAAATGGGGCAAACTGAAGCAAACTTAAAAATATGGTAAACAAGCTTTGTAAGGCCAAGGCAAACACGTGGTATTAGTTGTTGTAGTTGAGTTGGTTTAACGTCCAACATCAACACTTTATAGACTATATTGTAGACGGGCCACATGACTGACGTCTGACAATTGTATGTGCTGCCACACACGAGACAGGGCGGGGATATCATGACTTCTGTTTCAGCCAGTCACATTAGGCTGACACCGACCCAACCAGTAGGTGGTGACATCGCCAGGGCTCGAACTTCGGATCTCCTGCAACGGAAGCCGGTGTTCTATCCCAGGGCTACTGCGCCCCCGCACTTGGCATTAGACAGGCAGAGTAAAGAATGATATTAATCGAACGCCATGAAGCAACCAATGTGCATTTCATTACTTGCTGGATTATTTATAGCGAACGAACTGTGCAGGATTCGTCATTAACGCTTGAGAAAAACACTACTTAGGTAAAGCGTTGCACGGCGCGTTTTAGCATGTTTGTTCGACAAACAATCAATCGAAATCATTGAAAATTCTGACGCATTATTTTTTTTTTTTAAGTTGAATTTTCGTATGTTCAGGGAAGAGGGGGAGATTTAAAAGTAAAGCATTTAGCCTCTGAGGGGGGTCGTTTTCAAATAGCTGCTTGGGCGATGTATGATATCCTTAGTTTAACCAAGTTTCAGCAAAGATGTATCAATAGTAGATTGGTTGACAGATAAATGAGTGTTAAGAGATAACAAACGAGGTAGAGAGGGAAAGGGGTACACAATACACAGAAAACTTAGTATTTGCCATTGAAAAACAATTTACAGGTGGTAACTGGTGGATCGATAAAAGCAAACAATTATAGAAAAGATAAATAAACCAGAGAAAATAAGAATAGAAGAGAACAATGTGAGATACAAGTAAGTTGGCCCTGTTATAATTCCTCTGTGAATCATAATTATTTAAACAATAACTGAATTGCATGGGCCAGCAACTACAACAAAATTAAGGGGATACGTGGGTGAATCACACTGAGTATGCACGGCTTGGCAGGATCCCAATCACCGATGGGAAAAATTGACACCCAGATTGGACAATCATGATTGTAGATCTGCGTCATAATTTTTGTTATCAAGCATGAATGCACACGTGCGCATTTTTATTGTAAGAGTGGAAAAGTAGTGGAGTATTCCTACGTACGGGAGAATCACTATACACTCAGGCTGATGCGCTAATAGTAACGAGAGTCAATTGGGGGCTCTACCATGTGAAATGATCACAACTCGGTAAGCAAATTAACACTTCTCCAATAGTTCGTAACTTATAAACACGTCATAAAAGGTAATGTCATCGATTGGGTTCATACAGACTTCTTGCAAAGGAGGATCAACATCTTAATCGAGAATTGCCGATATAAATTTCCAATGACTAACAAAAATGCTGACTAAACCGTAGGTGCTAACGGAATTCCCCCATAACGTCATTTTGCTAAACTAAATGTCTATCTCACAAAAAACACTGATAGACCACAATAACACGGAAGGCCTACTCATCATTATCTTGGAATGATTGAAGTTAGTTATGTTTTTTTTATAACTGATTTGAGATCGATCATTATACATGCTAGCAACGTGACGATATTACACATACCCTCTTAAATATTTTGTAAAACTATATTAGACCTTTCTCTAGGTGTTGATTTTCCTCCTCGATATATGAAGTAACAAACTATTGTTGAGTCTACAACCGTTAAGTTTCATTTTTATCCTTCTCTTTACCCCTCATGCATTGCTATTATTGTATTTCAGTTTCGTACTTGCTGCTTTTGTCCTCTGAGTTTATAAAGCATAAAGGGCTTATATTTGATTTCAGTTTACACTTGGTATTGGGTTTTGTCTTCCAGCAGCACAAAAAAGGGGGGGGGGGGGGTAGCCTTGGGGTAGAACATCGGCTTCCGACGCAGGAGGTCCGTGATTCGAGCCCTGGCAATGTTACCCTCTATTGGTTGGGTCGGTGTCAGTCTAATGTGACCGGCTGAGACAGAAGTCATGGTATCCCCACCCTGTCTCTTGTGTGGCAGCACATCAAATTGTCAGACGTTAGTCTTGGGGCTGTCCATAATATAGCCTATATAGTGCTGATGTTGGACGTTAAACCAACTTAAATACAACTACAACTCCAAAAGGCGAAAAACCAACGTCCTTATGTTTGATGTCGCATCCACTTATCTACTCTCGATTTCAAATTATAGAGGACATACTTGGTGTGGTCGAGATTAGTTAAAGTGTGGAAATAAAATCTTTATTATTGTCTTTTTTCTCATTTAGGGCCCACGCATAAAAGAGATCGAGAAAAGAACGATAATACGGGAGAGAGAAAAATGTGAATTATTTTCTCATTAAAACTTTTTTTTTTTAATATATATATTTTTTTATTTCAGCAGTGTCGTTGAGTGCTCGTGACTACAGGTGAGTTAGGAACTTACCACAATACCAGTTTTAACCAATAAAGATAAGTTCCGACAAAAATACGGTTTAACAGTTCGACTACATCGTATAATGGACCAGTCTCAACTTTTTCTTTTGACCACAAAAATTAATGCTTAAGCGTCTATGGGTGCCAGATCTTTTCAAATGGAAACTCTACTGCCATGAGCCATTATACAAGTCTCTGTATGATTACATTTCCTATACACACTCACAGGGCCGCAGGACAAAAGGTCTGACTGATTCTTTAGCCCTTTCTACCCGGTCGGCATTGTTTAATTAGTAATGTGTGCCCCTCTCACTCAAACACTGACGAAAACAAACAGGGAGGCTTTGATTTAGGCCATCAGCTTTCTTTACTTAGCCCGATTACTGTTATGAAGTCTAGCCTGCGACGAGGAAATAAGGTACTGAAATCACCTCAGGGGCACTGGCCCAATCGTATCAATCAACCAAATCGTGCTCTTGGTGTGAAAATGGTTTTCTGAGATTTACATTCACCTTTTGCTTGCCAGACCCTCTTTGTCGTATTCATTACGCGACTTCTAGTTCTATGTCTATTACCAACCCGCATTCACGGGATTTACTTTGACCTAGTCAATCAACATTTAAATAGCCCCCCTTTCTACATGTATAATTTTATACTGTATAATTTAGGTCCTTTAGTTATACAAGAGCATTACCGTCAATAATTATGCTACAATTTCGGGTTTTGAAGGCAAAATGTTCGCAAGATCTAACATCTCTGGAAAATCGTGAATCTTACTAATCTGTTAAAGAATTATTCTATAATCACTTGAATCGGATGTAATAAAGCTCAGTCCCTTTGTCCAGCTATGCGACATCTCTATGTCAAAGCTCTAGCTGGTTGGTAGTTTTCGATTGTTTCTTTCACATTGAAAGGGAAAAATTAGTCTCAGAATCTTTAGTTTACAAAAGTGTTATTTGCTTATTGCAAATAAAAAAGCAGTAAGGAATTTCGCGTGAGCCTTCAAAAAATGATATTCTGTAAATCACCCAATACTGTAAGATCTGATCAATGATTTGGACTGCAAACTTTATTCGTCCGGATGAAGGTAGGCAAGCCTACAACATTACATAAATGGCAAAACACAACCCTCAGCTGCGTCTGCTATGTCCGTAACAATAAGGCAATGACGAGTCAAAAATGAGGTTACAGTAAAATAAAAGGCAATTGGAGACTAGACCTTGTAGAAGTTAAAAGTAGGGTGAGGGTGAAGCAATTTTTTTAAAAGAATTAGGCAAATTTTAGTTACAAAACATATTTTTAGAACCTATAGAAACCAGACACCATAACGGAGAACTGGCGATGCGTATGTTGATAGATTTAACAGACCTGCCTGAAAGATGCTTTACATTATAAATACCATGAAGAAGTTTGGAGCGTAAACGTGAACATCGTGAGGAATGTAATTTTTTTACTAATTATATTTATTTATCTAGAGAGGTATTTTGACACATTTTTTTACTAATTATATTTATTTATCTAGAGAGGTATTTTCATTTGATTGGTGTTATAAAAACGGTTGTATGTGATGCAATTGCAAGCGTGAAGCGATATTTGTAACCGTTGCTACAGTGATGCATTTAGATAAGAAATCTTCAAAGTTACACTGAATTATGTGGGAGACAGTCTCACACATATACCATTGCTGCGATTAGGCTTTCGGACTGATACAAGTCGTTTGAACAAGGAAAGAAATGTTAAAGAGGTATTTTGACAAAGCTTTAAATGCTTGATGGACAGAGGAAATGATAGGGTTCTATATGTTGGTTGCAGACCCTAACGTTTTCCCAATATTCGACAATGATACTTTTAACCTTCAAGAATGTACGCCAATCTAAGCTCCGCCTCTGAGCGCAAGTGTAAACTTTGAGAACCCCCCCACCCTTCCTCTTTTTTCCAGTTCATGTTCTAAAGAGCTGAAGCCTCAAAAGTAACGATGGGATGAAGAGGAAACTCTTTAAGAGGCTGCTACAAAACAATGCATCACAGCAACACCTTAAAACATTAAAGTGGAAAACAAGGATGGAGCATTGAGAAATCTCTAGAAAGAGAATTGAATTCGTTGTATTAATTATGTACATGACTGTACACGCCTCAGGCTTAATTCGCTTCACATGGCTGACCATATCTGCTTAGCTCATGCTCAATAATTAATTGAGAGGCGGTTGACCGGTGTGTGATCCCGCTAAGGTATGCTCACATTGGAAACTTACAGTTCACGTGCGCCAGGAACCTTAGAAGTGGTAAACCTTGCCAGTAAATTGGCCCTAAATATGACCCAACGGTGGAGAAGCTTGCTGCTCGCTCCCTTCCAGACACAGTTGCACAACGACCACTCATGTCAGTCTCACAAGAACATGAGACTGCATGAGTAATGCCCAAGGCGTCACCAATTTGATCAAACGGAACATAGTTATGCATAGTAAGGGTAACATTAACAATGATCTATCCCTCAGATGAGTAGCATAGTAAGACCAGTTGGTTGCTTGACGTCCAACGTTATGAACTATATATACTATATTGTGTACGGGCCCTAAGACGGACATCTGACAATTTTATGTGCGACCACACACGAGACTGTGTGGTGAGATCTGGACTCCAGTCTCAGACGGTCACATTTAACTGACACCGACCCAACCAGAGGATGAAGTCATACAAATAAACTTTAAACGATCGTGGGATTCGAACCACAGACCTATCCATCTGGAGACCAGTTCCCCCATAAAGTAAGGCCAGAATTGTACTCAAAAGAGTATGTTTTGTTATGTCTACTATCATCTAGCCCATTAGCCTGAAAAGGTTAACTGCCCGACTGCTCTAATTAACAGTTTTTGCTCACTTTGACTAACACGCAAAAGCTTAATATCGATGGTGTAACCTGTTCTTTGCGATGCATTAAATGGGTGGGGGGTAGGGGCTGGGAGGACATGCACACGTTTGTTTATTAACCTGCTCTTTTGGAGAGGCTCGATAATGCAGATAACGTAGCGAGGCTTCCTATTATAATAGGTGGGGGCAGGAGCTGAGAAGACTGTAAAGCTTACCAAGTGAAGTAAGCCGGCCGCTGTGAGCCAGAGAGATAAGAAGGAGACAACCAGCTTCACGAGGCGGATGAGAGTGCTCGTCTTGAGGACATTCAGGTATGTCAGGATGTCCGGGATGGACATCAACCGCAGGGCTCGCAGGAATCTCAAACCTGGGGACGATAGGGTGGAACATAACACCTGTCATTCCAAGGCCTTTACAAGTGGATATGCATTTTTTTAATTGTGTGTGTGTGTAGGGGGTTGGTTTTGTTTAGTGTTTGAATTTATAATTGGAATGTTATAGATAATTTTATATTTATAATTGGAATGTTATAGATATAGTGTGCTTTTTTTTAATTTGGACAACTATTGTAATCAACATGTCTTTAACAAGCCTTGTCGAGTTATATAACTGACCTAACATCTATTCATCATACTTTGTGGTTCGAAACTCTCGAGTTCTTTAGGTTTCTTATAAAGAGTACGAATTTAATACAATTCCCTTTGTTTTTACCTAATTAGCTGACAGAAGCACAGCTTGCGATATGTCTTAGGTGGGAACGGGTGGGAAAGGGAAGATGACAAGAAAGGAAACCTTCCGTGAATAAGATTGTTTTCGTGGATAAGAATATAATCCATGGCAAAACTTGACACACAAGAGAAATATAAATCATGGAAGGTATTTTTGATAGAGGGGTGGGCAATACGATGGAGAGTGATTCACGGTTTCGGTTATGGGCACACTGATACAGACACTGCAACAATATCTTTGTAACAGTAGTAGTAGCAGCAGCAGCACCAGGAGCAGAAGCAGGAGCAGGGTCAGTAGCAGTAGCAGTAGTAGTAGTAGTAGTAGTAGTAGTAGTAGTAGTAGTAGTAGTAGTAGTAGTAGCGCATCAGCAGCAAAGTGTGTATGTGTGTGTATGTGTGTGTATGTAGTGTTCTTTTTAATTTATTTTTTATTTTGTGATGGTGGTGGTGGTGGTGGTGGTGGTTAAGTAGATCATTAGTGATTGGTGTTATAAAAACGGTTGTATGTGATGCAATTGCAAGCGTGAAGCGATATTTGTAACCGTTGCTACAGTGATGCATTTAGATAAGAAATCTTCAAAGTTACACTGAATTGTGGGAGACAGTCTCACACATATACCATTGCTGCGATTAGGCTTTCGGACTGATACAAGTCGTTTGAACAAGGAAAGAAATGTTAAAAATTGTTTATCAATGGTTCCCGCACCATTGGTTACACCAATGAATGACTTTTGTATTTTTAACAAAATGCCTGGTTGGTGAGTGAGCGATATAATGCGAGAGCAGCCACTGAGACAGTGGCAAGCATTCTTTTAAGCCCCATTGTTTCCTTTCAAGCTGGATCAAACAATACAATTCATTCCATTCTTTAGGTGAGCTTAAATAATACAAGGAAGTGATAGCGATCTCATTTTCGATTTACGATAAGGTTTTCAATCATCCCTCTAACGTAGAAATGAGAATCCATAAAATCAATAGCATTATTGTTTATGCCAAGCGCTGTGTAAATGTGATTCTCGAGTACGGGCAGAATCTCGAGGTCAGGCTTCAAAGCTGTTAAATCTTGGCGAGAAAAAATGTGGAGTGATAGGGGAGGAGAGAGAGAGAGAGAGAGAGAGAGAGAGAGAGAGAGAGAGATAGCGAGTGAGAGAGAGATGGGAAGGGGGGCGGAGGAAATAAGGGGGACGAGGGGAAAGGGATGGAGCAGGAGGAGGAGGAGAGTTTAAGAATCGAGGAGGTGAAACAAAAAATGAACAGTATTAAAACGACGACGGCACTCAAGAACTGGCCTTTAAAAAACAGCTTAAGTTTGCGGGCTTTTGAAAAGATGGCAGGACCATTTAAACACTTTATTCACAAAGTATCGCATCAATGCTCACCAAAAAGATTTTATATTTAATCAATATTCAATCGAAAGAGCCTTTCTATTGACATCAACAGTCTAGTTGTAACTGTTTTTGAAGCAACAACCGGTTTAAAAGAAGAAGAAAAAAGGATGAAAACAAACGCTGACGAATACATTTATGTAAGTGCACACGGATTAAAAAAAGTTTTTAAATAGGTATTATAAAGCGTGTGTTTGAATAGTCAAAAGGTATTCGACCGAAGCTTTGTGTTTCTGCGTGGTTAAGGGGCATTGAGTATAGTATAGAAGGTTATCTTTTATTCAGAGTTTGTTTATTGACGATAAAGCAATCAGGCGCCAAAACAATGCTCAATAGAATTTCAAGTAACTAAGCAAGCTTAGCATTCGAGGTAGAAACCGCTATGCCCTCTGAGCAAAAATCGCCTGACCTCCCCCCAAGACGTTCCACCGAGTACACCAGTGAAACACAAAGCACTGGTTCCATTGAAGGGCTGACAAAAGTTGAAATAATAATAATAACAAATTGTCTCCAAGAGGAATTCAGAGTACATAGCAACCCGCACAATTGCAAATCATAAGGTTTGCAGAATCAATCTTTAAGGTTGCATATAAAGTTACTCATTTTAATAGGGCTCAAAGAGCGAACTAGTATTATCCACTTCGACAGCATTGGAACCGCGGAAGGCCAACAAGTATGCCCGCTGCTACGGCACACGAAGGCAGTGTGAGAAAGTAATTTTTTTTATTAGTTTTCCTGCAGTTGTTTGCTGTACGCAAGAGATGCAAATTGTCCAATTCGGTACGTGTGACAAAGAACAACAAGAGAAAAATTAGCAAAGAAGCTAACTTTTGTTTTCTTACATAAGTTATTCTTCTTGTTATAATCCGGTTATGTAAACATGAAAGATGGTTCTGGAGGGACGTTCGATATGTGCCTGTGGGTCAAAGGGAAAGAAAAAGAAAGGACGTGGGAGATGCATTCAAAGACAAAGTGATAATTGTGTGTAAGAACACAATTTATGATTAATATGGCTAAGCATAAAATTTTCAGGAGACAACAAAAACTGGTAGGGGAGACTATGCCTTCAAATTATGAAGAAGAACGTTAATTCTCGTGGTATATTCATTTGCGCGAGATCACGAGATCGAGAGAGAATCAGACAGAAAGACTGAGACAGACAGTGAGAGCGAGTGCAGACAGAGAGAGACAGACAGAAACAAAGACAGACAGAAAGACAAACACTGAGACAGACAGTGAGAGCGAGTGACGACCAGCCAGGCAGACAGACATACAGAGAGAGACAGAGACAGAGAACAGGAGGAGCGGGGTGCAAAAAAAATCTTGTAGCCAACTGTAGCTCTCACTTGGAATAATGGAATCGTTCCGCTTATAAAGAGAAGGAAGGAGACAGTCTTTTAAATCCCCTGTATCTCGAACACTGTATCTCGAACAATGATCCCCGCGTCAGATTTTGTTTTCATTGTAAAACGCTTTCAACCGTTAGCTGCAGCGTTACAGAATGACGCTTTAAAAGAAAACTTAGTTTTAAGTTGAGTGAAAATAAGACAAACATAATAATAATTTTTAAAAAATTGGCAGTTGCGCGAGTAACCTAGAGGGAGTGGGGAAATATGCGTCCCTCACTTGAGCAAATGGAAAAGCTCATCATCCAAACAAACAAAAAATTGCGTAGGCCTCAAGTTCCTGGTAAAAATGTCGATGTAATGCAGTCAAAAGAATATTCGCGAACAATCAAATTAAGCTTCTCTCCGACGTGCTCCCCTGCACCTGATCCTCTTAACGTGCGCAAATGCCTATTTACCTCCATAGAGATGGAGTAATAACTATGAAATCATATTATATACAGTATCGCTATTATGTCTTGATGTAGTTATCATCGATGATTTTCCGTTATTGACTTTCCTGAGTTTTCTGTACGGATGATCAGAATGATTGTATTACACGTGCACTTTTAAGCCTCAAAGAGAAGGAGATGACGGAAAGGCGGTGATTAAAACTTTTTATGTAATTTTCCTTAACGTATACAAACACAACAATTGAAAAAAAAAACCAAATAAAAGAACAATAACTGACCAGTAACGCAGCATTTTATCAGCGTAGCGTGGAGAAAAATTCCTTTGTTGAATATATTAAATAGGAACGAAAATGTATTCATACCCATATTTTCGTCCATCCTCGGTAAATTTTTTTTCATCGCTCTTTATCTTTTGGTTTTCAATAGAGAAAAACAATCTTTAACCAGTTTGCTATGTCATATTAAAAGATACTAACTCGGTTCTTCTTAAACCTATTTATTGTTGAAAGAGAGTGAGCTTGAAGATTTTAATTACCTGTTTAATGCTTGAATACTGCCAACTTCTATTTTGCATCACACACTTAATGCCAATATACATTTACAATTGCATACTTTATTCCCCTTATCACTATCACGTTTTTGAATTTTACCCACACCAGCTGTTTAACATAATTTAATCATTTGTAGTCCTCAATTATCAAAAAGAAAAAAAAACACAAAACAAAACAAAAACAACAAAGATAGTGAGTAGAATAATTGATGGGCAGTGAGGTTCGACAAGTATATGTTCATCTCGAACAGTAGTGCACACGTTATTATAAGAAAACAAAAGGAAGCGTGTTTGAGTTGATTTAACCACTCGCGGAGAAGAGAGAAAAACCCTCTCACTTTGTTTTACCACTCCTAGTTTCTCTTGTGTTGGTGAGTGTGTGTAGAAGGTGGTTTATACGGCGAAGCATTTGACCAAAGATAATGGCAGAATTAGGAGACATGAGGGGAACCTATCAACCTTGTCGCTCAGGACATCCTGGTAGCTACTCTCTTCAACGTCAATAACACCTACTGTATGTGTGTGAATGTCGTTGTCCCTTCCCCGGCACGAAATTGTATGGACAAGACCATAAGAATATGTGCAACAATTAGGAAAAGTGTGGGCTTTCTACGGCCGAATTGCGGAAAATATGTACCCACACAATTGATAAAAACAAAAGACAGCTCAACAACAGACTAGGGGTGGATGTGTAATTTTAATAATACATTAGCATCAATAAGTTTTGTTTGGGTCTCATACGACACCAATTGCTGCATTGCATGATTGTTTTGGGTTTGTTTGTCTTTTCTTGGAAACGTGAATCATGAAGTGTATCTCTGGACGTGTGCGGAATCGAAAACGCTATAACTTGAGATGGCAACAAGGAACCGCTATTTGCCACATAAACGATATCGCCCATCAAGCTCATAGGCACCGGAAAAGAGGGATGTACAATATCAACCCGCTACCTCTTTACACAGTACATTTGAGGTGGTTCTAAGACAAACGCAATAAATTATAACATTACGACTAGTATTGAAAAAAGTTCTCTTTTAAAAATTCACTTTGATCCACCCTTGCTGCCTCTTAAATCAATCGGCTGTTTGGGCCTCGGCTTGCGAGAGTATGGGAGTCGTGATCGAAAAACCGCCAGGATCTGGCATCCTTTAAAGGTATAAAAAGGGGGAAATATTCATACATGTATTAGGGTATATCTGATGGCAGACATACTTCGATTTTCCTTCAGCTCGACGCATTATGATAACCGAATAATTTGGTGGTTGTTGGTTGTTGGGTTGGTTTAACGTCCAACAGCAGCACTATATAGGCTATATTGTGGACGGGCCCCAAGACGGACGTCTGACAATTTTATGTGCTGCCACACACGAGACAGGGCGGGGATACCATGACTCCTGTCTCAGCCGGTCACATACTGACACCGACCCAACCAGTAGGGAACGCAACAACCAGGATTCGAACTCGGGACCTTTTGCGTCGGAAGCCGATGTTCTACCCCTGGACCACCGCGCCCCCCAATAATTTGGTGGTGGTGGTGGGGAGGGGGGGGGGACATTGCTAAATCCAAGCATAATAGCAGGACAGTCACTTTCACATTATACAACGACCCCAGTGCAGTGGACAAACAATTACTCTAATTCGGGAGTAATTAAAACAAAACTAAATTCGATAATCCACGGGAATCTTTAAATCTGTTTCGAATCATTGTTATATTAAATCAAAATGATATGTCCAAAGTTATGAATCTGTTTATACCGTTTCGAAGTCAAGTGATTTAAAGAGCAGAAATGACCACAAACATGCTACCCCGATGCATTTTATAGAGTCATAGATGATGCACCTATCTCTCTAAGCTTAAAAAATAACAGTGTAATTGAAACCAGGGATTTGGACGCAAAATTATTGCCGTGCCCTAAACAGTAATATAAAAACGCACTACGATCTGAGTTTAACTAAGCAACAATGGCGATATCATGTAAGATATACATCAGTGCATAAACTATAGTTATGTTGTTTTTGTTATTTTTTGTTTTCGTTGTTGTTAGTTCATTTGCATTTTTAAAAGTTTTTTTTATATTTTTTTTTAATCAGTGCATTCATCATGTTGCACGTGTATAATTTACGCACGATTTTTTTAATTGCACCATACATCATAATTTTTTGTTCAAGCCGCATATGTATAAAAAGTATTTTGAAACTACGGTGGAGAATCTCTTTTGCTGGAGAAACAATCTCATGAATCTTGTAAACCAGAAAAGAAAAGTATACACGCGAAGGCGCCCAATGATCGATTAGTTGTCAACAGTTCCAGTCTACCACTAGCAGCGATACCACGGTTTACGTCCCAGCTAATTCAGTACCAACCTAATGATTATTAATCTTTAAGAAAAATTTTTTTTAATATTTGTTTAAAACCGCTCAAAACTGGAAAATGGGCTATTAACTGAAATTGCTACTTTACCCATATAGTCGTGCAAGTAGGGTCGAATTTCAATGAAACCTAATTATGTGGACCGACTGCTTCCTCATGAAAAATAAATTTAAAAAAAGGCCATTTCGACCAACCGATTGTGGCTCAACTAACGGGAAGTTTCAACAACATACTTTCTACTTCAGAAATAAATTATTGTTTTATTACGGATATTGTGTAGCTTGACATTTTAATGGAGTTTGATAGTTTGAAGTCCCCGCGCTTGATAGATGGACTTGGCATTTGTTTTGAGCTGTATAATTATATCGGGC
This sequence comes from Elysia chlorotica, assembly GCA_003991915.1. Lineage (NCBI taxonomy): Eukaryota > Metazoa > Mollusca > Gastropoda > Plakobranchidae > Elysia > Elysia chlorotica. Next base: position 84,265 of record RQTK01000951.1, read on the forward strand.
CGAATATCAGTTGTTACGATCTGGTTAAGTCTAGGAGCATCTTTCACTCAGAGCTCAAAATGCCCAAAAGAAAAAACAAGACATCTAGCCGATAATGCTCGAGGTTTGTTGCTGTATAATTATTTGGATAAACGAAAATCTATGCATAAGTAACAAAGCGGTTATAAAAAAAAAATACCCGCAATCTTATTGTCGTTCTCTACAGAAAACCCACTGGCGATTAGGGTCTTTTTCAGAAAGAGAGTGAGAGAGAGAGAAGAGAGAGAGAGAGAGAGAGAGAGAGAAAGAGAGGGGGAGGGGGGAAATGATAGGAAGACAACGAAACAGGTATGTTATTTACCCTATAAACATTAATTCTAGTACATAAATTTTAGTGCGTTTTCTGTATATAATTGGTCTAATGCCGAGTGCAATAGTTATTTCTTCGTCTAGTGTACAAAGTAATGGCGTGTGCAACCTCTTTGCACGCTACACATAATTGATACAAACTTCATCAACAAGTTAGAAAGAAGAGAGAACATCCTATTTCCTGTACTTAACTTAAGCCTTAGCTGATCATTCGCAGAGGCAAATTCCACGAGACAATTCAAGACAAGAGGAGTTAATTTTATCCTTCACCTGCGGAAAAATGTTTTGACTTTCGAAAAATGGTTTCAAGTCCTATGATGATTGAGTTGAATTGTTTTTTCTAAGGAGGTGGACGAGGAACTAAAAATTGCGAGTACATGTATTTTCATTTGCTGTAACCATGTACAGAGTAGGAAATGTAGATTTCTGTTCCCTTTCACTGTCTTTTTTTTCCTTCAAATAAAATAGCTACTAACAATGTCTATATAATTATGTTATCGTGGAAAATTCAACTTGGTTTAAGCTTGAGCTAGTAATTTTAAAACGTCCATCGGTAAAAACTATGATTTCTCAAGGATTCGTTCCAAGACTTATGTCTGACAATTAACATTTACTGTCTTACAGAGAAAATACAGTTACCAGTACAATACACGGAATCCAACCCACTCATTAGATAACCCAGCGGTCAGATTGGTCAACGGAGACTAGAAGCTACATGCAGCTTTCGGACAAACTATCAGCTTTTGCTTCTTCCAACCCATAACATGACAAAGAGTTTCAGAGGTTGATATGATAAGATTACTTAAATGATGGAGAAGAATGAAACCGGCTGCCCGTTACTATGTGCCCGTTACTAGGTGCTCGCTACTAGGTACCCGTTATGGAGTACAAAATTACCGTTTCTATGCATGTGCATCAGGTTCTTTACAATTCTATGCTTGCTTGAACTCGAAAGCCATATCGATTTCTACGACAACGTATTATTACATTCAGTAGTGTACAAAAATGTGTTTTCAACGCCTCAAGTGCTTTGTTATACATAAAATGTCGAATTGAAGAAAGGAGGATGGACGGAGGGAGCGAAAGAACAATACAATTGTCGATAAATTTTATTTTTCGATTCAAGAATGCGCATATCATGACTGAAACTGCAGACACGAAACATTTTCCCATAATGCATTAACATTGTTTGGTTTAAGTTTCACAAAAGCGGTCGTCAAGCCAATGATCAAGGGACCTAAGAATGCTTTCAGTCATCGATACAATAATCCCACAGGACTTTGGGCCGCTTGCCGAGTCTCGACACTAGCTGGTACAAATAAACCCTAAAGAAAGAAACCATAATTTTCAACTCCCAGCAAACAAAATTATTTTTATTATCTCGAAAGAGGGGTAGAAACGGGTCTGTCAATATAAACAGCAGTTACCCAGTTTTAATAATTGAAATGCGTCTCCATGCTTAGCCGCATTACTGAGATCCCGCGGAGGAAAAAATCGATGGGAAATGAGAGATGGCTTACCACAATCTGGTGGGGCCAGTGCCAACTTCTCAGCTGGCATTATGCGTTTTGTTCACAACTATTAATTTTCATGTCCATTTTTTCTTTCTAAAAAAGAATTAACAAAATCAAGTTATTGTGGCCGAAGAAAGATTCCTTCAGCTGCTGATATTTCATTTTAAGCTATATAAATACTGAGGGGATTTCGATATGTTTGTGCAGTCCAAAGTAAACATTTTATACAGAATTGTTTTACTATAATTTTAGGTTGAGAGACCCCCCCATCCCCTCTTTTCCCCTCGACCATTGCCTTGGCTATCTTTTTTCCTGTCGCCTTCAATTTCAAACTCATCTATAACACATTTTCCAGCCTGCAAAGACTCGAATCTTCATAGTGCTGTGCACTAGGTTTGTACAACATACTGTAATATCAATGACATACATTCCCTACCAAATTCTCTCGCTTTTTTCGATAACAATGGAAATATTTTAGCCAACCTTGGAAATTTTGGAGAAAAAAGCGTCTAAACCGTAATGTATTACTTCAACTTGTGTATTGAGAAGTGATGGTATTAATGTTCCTTATGAATTTCGAAATGTCTATTTCAAGGACCGGCCAAAAATGTTACATGCATCTTTATTTTGGTTCGTTTGACACCTTGTGTTAGGTAAAACATGAAACTGCCAACAAAAATTATACAGGAAATAAAAAAACATATAAAAAGCGCGACATGGAATGTTTACTATAAATGGTCGTTGGTGAGACAAAAGAAGAAAAATATGCATCTGTTAATTTTAAAGAGTAAATAAGGAAAGCCGTTCGAAAAATTGAATTATCGAAAAATGATCAAAAACGTTCCCAAATCCTGAGACTTTTGGGGGGGGGGGGGGGGGAACGGTGGGGGGGGGGGGGGGGGAATCATGTCTGCATGTTTGTTCTGACAGTTTGGCATAGACAACAACTTCAGAACCTTTCTTCCCCTAACACTACCCATTGAAACATTTTTTTCTATGTTCAGACGAATAAATGGCGTCTTGGGTACCCGAACCTTGCTGTGTGGAACTACTGTTAAGACGCTAGAAAGATTTTCAATGTTTCTTTTACCGTAGTAACTAGATTTGTCTTTTCCTGTTCAAATATATAAGCATCAATTTTAACACAAGTGGTATTTTAACTTTTTGCATTGAAATGTGAGTCATCACAAAAGATAAACTCCACTGGCCTAAAAAATATATATATAAAAAATGGAGGGTCTAAATTTCATTCGATAGTTTATCACTCCTTGTCAGTTGTTTTGTTTTGAATGCAATACATAATATTTAATAAAATATGAAAATGGTTCAGAATAATTTACCTGTGGATTTCTCTTTTTTCCACATTTTTTTCTCTTTTTTCCCCCTCAGCGATTGTCGATACTTTTTTAATGAGTTTAAACCCTTCATAGCATTTTCTTTCTTTCTTTTTTTTTTTTCATTTTTGTTTTCTTGCGGCGCTTTTTTAAGGCATTCCACTTTAGAGCATGTTTATTTCTTTCTTTCTACCTGCACCCTTTAGTGCGGTTTAACTTTGTTGTTTTTTTCCAAGGATTCACCAAAAGAGTAGTCCATCGAGTCAAGACAAGCGTGCACGCGGTAACTGGATGTTACATTTTTAGACTGATTTGCAAGATGATTATCAGTTTCGCAAAACGTACCAGATCTGACAAATTAATAGTAATACTTTCCTATCGTAGTACAGTAGACCATAACTATAACCATGACTATCAAAAAAGATTCATAATATATTTATCTTTATAAGCATCTTGGTTTTATGTTCTTTAACAGTCGGATCTTTAATGTTTTGATAACTTCTGTGTTTCTGCTTGGGGTCAAGATTATCTTGTGAAACATACTTAATAAAAGTATGTCATGTTGCCACTAGTTTAGTAATTATTTACCCAACTTGTAATCCTGGTTTCGGCCTTACTTAGATCAATAGAAGTCTTTTTGATGAATAATATGTCATATTGTAATGAATCAAGCTTTCATATGATATGGAAGCCCCATTACTCCTGGAATAACCTCCAATTTGTCAGCGCCAGATTGGGTGATTGGCGAATGTCAATAGAAAGCATCTACCCTACGGCGAGATTCCCATTGTATTTGCTCGGCGAGATGAGAGATCAGAAATGATCCAGGATAGGCCTGGATGAGGGATTTCTAGCGTCAGGCTAGTAGGTAACATCAGCTCAATCCGATTCAAACAGGAAAAAAGAGTGGTTGAGTGAGACAGAGATAAAGAGAGAGAGGGAGAGAGAGAAAGAGAGAGAAAGAGAGAGAGAGAGAGAGAGAGAGAGAGCAGAAGCGGAAATGACAGGCAGATAGAGAAATACTTGCAGACAGAAATACACACGAAACATAGAGAGTGAGTGAAATATATGTGAGACCTTACAATACACGTTCATTTCATATAATATGACTAGCGTGTAGCATCACAGAGTCACATACGTTCCTTCGTTGAAGTGTTTCAATTTATAGCGAATTTGGATAAGCGTCTCGTAATTTCTTCGTCTCGCTTTTCTTCTACATTTCTAGTCTTCGGAGACATCATCAAGCTCACAATCACTAACCGTTTATGCAATGAGGTAAACTTTGTGGAACAAAAACAGAACCAAGATGGGGCAAAGTACTAACTCTTGTGCAAGAGTTCTTCAGAGGTCCGCCACTCGACACGATACGAATTCCGAAAGGGCAATGCCTCGCTGCTGTTTTGTGTCACGTTAAGAGCTTTCAGGTCTGAGGTAATAAACACGCAAGTGCGCACGGTAATTATTAGATACTGGTGTACCATGCACATTCCACAAGGAATACATTAACGCTAGTCTTCTCGATGTGATCTTAAGAAGAACATTTGTATCAGTCTTTAGGGCTGATCTTAAGGGAAAGAGGTTTCTGGCTGTAGCGAATCGTGCCAGTTCAACACAAAATTAATCGACTGAGAGGATCGTGATGAATTCACATAATCACACTACTTCACACATAAATAGCGTTCAGAGAGGAAATTATTTAAAATATATCCTATAAACTTTAACTTGTTCTTTTGCTCCTTTGTCTTTATGGCTAGTGGCATATGTGGAGAGTACTATTAAACCGATGGAAATTATAAGTAGGCCTCCATTGAATTGACCATTTTATGGCTGAATGTGATTGATGGCGGAGGGTAGTGGGCCGGGATTTGAATAATTACGTTTCTTTTTTCCCTACCACCACCCATTTAGTGCGGTTTAACTTTGTTGTTTTTTTTCCAAGGATCACCAAAAGAGTAGTCCATCGAGTCAAGACAAGCGTGCACGCGGTAACTGGATGTTACATTTTTAGACTGATTTGCAAGATGTGGAGAGTACTATTAAATCGATGGAAATTATAAGTAGGCCTCCATTGAATTGACCATTTTATGGCTGAATGTGATTGATGGCGGAGGGTAGTGGGCCGGGATTTGAATAATTACGTTTCTTTTTTCCCTACCACCACCCATTTCTCATATATGTGTTATTGATCTGACTTCTGCGCGAAATTTTACATTTTGACAATTGAGGAAAATTGATAATGAGTATAATATTCTACCCATGTTTCATCAATTTCGGAAGTCTGAGATTACTGGAGCGTGACAGTGACTTGATAGTGAAAAATACAGCCCTCTTTTTTTTCTTCAAGCCTGAAAATATTATCGCATATAGCTTATCATTATTAACCATTTAAAAAACATTACGACCTTTGAAATCCCTTTGAACAAGACTGTAAAAGACTTTAAATCAACAATGTAGACTATTATTTAATGGTCTCAATAGGGGGGAAATGACCTAAGTACTGCTTGGCATTTATAATGACATGTATAATTATGACAAAAACAATACTCGCGTTTCGATAAGTCCCAGTTTTGTATATTTGCTGTTCTTTTCTTGTATTTCATATTCTATAAACACTCATTACAAGAAGGAAACATAAGATGCCTCAAAAAGGAAACGAATTAATATCGCGGAAATCAAGGTTGCGTCTTTGTATTTTGAGACCACGGGATGATTTAATGCGCTGAAGAGGCTTACGGTTTTGGATGGACCTTGATCTTTTCTCTGAGGGAAATCAGGTTGATTAGCATTTCGAAGAACAGAGTATCATTTCGAATCTCTGTACACATTTTTTCCTTCTGATAAAAGGCTCATTAAATTTAGAAAGTGTAGTTGAGTTTAACAATTTTAACATTGATTTTCCTCTAACAATACGAAAGTACATTTATATTATTTCGCAGATTGCAAAATAATAGAATCCCTTCCCATTCAATACGAAAATGACAAACGCCATAGTAGATAAAACCTTTCTTTTCACCTAAGCGTTTTCAGGGAACTCAAATAAATTAGTTTAATAAGCTTTCGCCATACAATTACAATGTCCCACCTGTTACATGGATATTCCAACCATTACGAGTTTGGCGTTAGCTTCAAACAAACCGTCAGTTTAAATCTACCTAGAGGACAAATGCAAATGAAATTGCGAAACATCTGATCCTTTAAGCTCATCGAAACAATTTAAGTGTGGGACGTTAGAGAAAAACATAGCAACATGACAAAAGGAAGAGAGAAAGAACTAGATAGAGAAAGACACGGAGAGAGTGAAAGAAAGAGAGAGAGAGAGAGAGAGAGAGAGCAAAAAGAAGAGACGAGGAGAGAGGGAGAAAGAGAGAGATCGCGAAAAGGAGAAGAGAGGGAAAAGAGAGATGTAGGGAGGGAGGAAGGGAGAGAGAAAGAGAGAGAGAAACGAGAAAGAGAGGCGGGGGACGCCACACACACACACACACACGGTATAAAATTATAAAAGGGTGAAAGAACAACAACACTAGACGGTGTGGCTTTGAACTTAGTTGTACATTGCACGACACACGACACCTTGAAGAAGTACGTACACTGAGACAGTTACCTTCAACTAATTCAGACGACATAATATTAACAACTCTCTCTCTCTCTCTCTCTCTCTCTCTCTCTCTCTCTCTCTCTCTCTCTCTCTCTCTCTCTCTCTCTCTCTCTCTCTCTCTCTCTCTCTCTCTCTCTCTCTCTCT
>RQTK01000951.1:92928-114349 GCA_003991915.1 Elysia chlorotica
AAGAAGAAGAAGAAGAAGAAGAAGAAGAAGAAGAAGAAGAAGAAGAAGAAGAAGAAGAAGAAGAAGAAGAAGAAGAAGAAGAAGAAGAAGAAGAAGAAGAAGAAGAAGAAGAAGAAGAAGAAGAAGAAGAAGAAGAAGAAGAAGAAAAGTATGAACTGAAATGCTCAAAACGCATATTCCTACTTCGGGTTTAATATCACTGAACGCGCTGAATCAATTCCGCAAAAAATATTACATTGAAATCCCTTGTATGTTTGTGTGTGGGGTTTTGTTTTTTGTTTGTTTGTTTGTTTTGTTTGTTTATTGTTGACTTTTTTTTTTTTTTTTTGGGGGGGGGTATGTTTGTAAGTGGATAAAAAAGTACCAATATTAATGTTTGGAAAATGGAAAAAGCCATGCACCTAATACTACAAGTGATACAAATACAAGACCTTTTTTTTTTGTTTTTATCTCCGGTTCGATAGATCACAGGCAATAATGCCCAGTCCTTGCACCGGGTCAACTAACTCACTTGTTTCTATCCCCTCTGAAGCCGTTTGACCAACGCTCCTGATCAATAATATGGTCATACTATAACCTTGGTCCTCATCCCACCGTCTATGGCCAGTTTCCTGGTAATAACGTCCCTTCGCCTCCCAATACTGCTTACCAAGTCGATAGAAGTAATCCCCTACATTTTTTGTAGACCTATAATAATAGAAACTATGGAGTTATACTGGACCATGGCCTTTGGGGCTTAACAACCAAATACGTTAGTGATCTACTTCACATCTAATCGGTGTGAGATGTTTTGTCGTGACTGTTCAAAGATATTAGACATGTGCATCGACTTGGATCAATTTATGTAGTAGTATAATTATGATCAATGTTTAATAATCCGCGCCCGCATGTGGATGTAAATATCTCTTTTCCGAAGGACAAACCAACTAAATTGTAAAAAATGAAACGATGAAAGAAGAGTCACGGTCTTGTTTATGGACCAAAATGGATCGTAAAAATCTATTATTCAGCGAATATATTGATGCTGCTGTGAGTGTTTTATGGATTAGACACTTAGAAGCATGAATGCATTGTGATTGTCTTAGCATCATATCTATTAGTTTTCTGTTAACATTTTCATTTTTGTTTTATACGTATATTTAGTTTATTTGTAAAGACATTATATTTTATCAAGATCACTTGGCTACGAAAGCGCCTATGTTACAGAAGCTCTAACAGCATGCGTTTGGTCACCTAAGCCAATCAACACCTACAAAGAACAATTTCGGATTCAACATTGTTGCTTAATATCATCGATATTATAATTATAAAACCTTTAGATTGTACAACTGTTGTGTCCAACTAATATAAAAACGGAACATAAACTACCAATATTGAGGGACAGAAACCTTGATTGTACCGCTGAAAGAAATCTACATTAAAATCTCATAAAAACAGACCTGGAAAGATAGGAAGAAATATTAGAACCGAAAGAAAGACAAGACACGCAAATCCATGAATAGAATTAGAATATCAGATGGCTTTGCTGACAAGCATAGTAAAGGAATGGATAAAGGAAGAAATTCTTAAGCAGCTTGTTCGGGTCCGATGTGGGTTTGATGGGGTTGCACAATGAATGCATTGGTTTTCGTTATTAGCTAAAGGGAAAGTTTAGTATCTAAACTTACCATCAAGCAATTGAATCATATCAAATAATTAACAAAGCAGTAGATGCAGTAACTTTGTTTTTAAATGTAAGAAATGGTGATGAATGCCTTGTCCAGATAGTCTAATCTACACGAAATTTCGTTCAATCATTATTTATGAACTTCCCACATAAACTTGCTACAATATTAATGTGAGAAATAGATGACATCTTGTGCGTCGAAATATGCTCCGTTTCACTTTTATTTTCAGGCAGTGCTAACATTTATTTTTGACATTTTAATTTCACCGCCCCCCACCAAAAAAAAAAAATATTTTTTGTCTGTCTAGTTCACGTATTTGCATGGCCATTATGAACATACACACACACGCGCGCACACGAACACACATAATTATACAGGCTATGAAAAATTGTGCCCCCCACTCCACCCCCCACCCCAAAAAAAAATATTTGAAATTTGAAATTGTCAAACATTAAATGCAAATATTGTCAAATTAGCCTTCTTGAATCGTAGGTGTAGTTTTGAAGTTTAGCAGAAAACTAAAGTCGGTGGTATGGTGGCGATGTATTTAGATTGCATTCTTATCTTAACGGTTATTTAGCTGAAATAAGAAAAACGGTGGCATTTCTAGGGGACGATTCAATCTTTAAGCTTGTTTTCTTTTATATGTTGTAGGCATTCACTTTTTTTACATGACATCATAATTAATTTTTCTTTGGTCCAAGGTGAAATGTCTGCTCTTCTCTTCGGCATGATTTGAGTGATCAGGAAGAAATATAACTTGAGATCGAATTAATCGCGATAGACATTTCATTTCTTCACTCTGACATTTTCTCAACCTCCCATCTGCTTGTAATATTGCCTGCGCCAATAACAGCACACACGTGCAATACAAAAACAAACAAAAAATGCCGCGGTAGTGCGCACATTAAGTAGTACACGTACTATACTATCAAACAGCACAGTGTACAGGAGAAAATGCTATAGCCAACCTCGTAAGGATGGATTTTTTGGTCCCCCTAGTCCTGAATAGACATAAAGACGGCATGGCCTAAAAATAAAAGAATGGAGGTGGATGTAGATTTGGATGGAAAGGAACACGTGTAGATAGAACAACGAAAGGAAGGCAAGTGGGGGAACAGAAAAAGATAGAAACAGACAGAGTGTCTTTCGGGTGAACATGGCAAAACAAAACCATCATACACATAAGCACAATATTCAAGAGCCAAACAAAAGTTGGTAGAAAGGCAGGGATACAATTATATTCGTTTAAGGTGCGCATCAAAGAAATCTGATAAGAAATATTTAGAGAAAGCAACACCACACCTGGGATCCTGGAACATGAAACGGTAGAGGAGCAAGAGCAAACGCAAAGATCTGCAATTGATAGCTAATTTTATGAAAGAGGGAGAGAGAGCGAACAAGAGAGAGAGCGAACAAGAGAGAGAGAGAGAGAGAGAGAAAGAGAGAGAGAGGGTGGAGAGGAGAGAGAGAGTGGAGAGAGAGAGAGAGAGAGAGAGAGAGAGAGAGAGAGAGATGGCTATGAATATGATCACTAACGTGTGTTTACTTTTACTAACAATTGAAGAACTAGAGCATTTGCCCTTACAACATGCTCTCGTGCATGTTTAAGTATATCTGATGTTTTTACGCTCCCTAACCCCAAACTCGCGTAAAACAAAAACAAATAGTATCCAACAGTTTTGGGGAGTATAAAAATACTTGCGAGCGAGTATGTATATTTTATTACAAGAAACGTTTTTTATACGAGACCATGACTATGTAGCATAGCAACAGGTGTGTTTCTTAAAAACACCTTGACTTATAATAAAACAAATTAACTACTGTTTATGATGTAGATAGTTTAGTGTTTGGGGTTGTGTAGGCATACTTCTTTTAACAGCATTGCAATGAGAACACTAGAGTCAGTGCATCATTATTCCACTAAAGTGAGGCCCTTTTACGGTCTTAATTAGGGTAATTTACAGGTCCCATGGGACTACTAGTAGTAAGAGCGACAGCCAAGCATTCATTAGCCCACCATTCATTACTTCGTAACACAAGACATTATTTCATGAACAGCAGGGATCTTGGGAATGCCTCAAAGCCTTGGAGCAATAACGTTTGCAAGGTCATAGGGTTTCCTGATTATGTCATGACTCAAAGACAAAAGGCAATGAATGAGGCACTTGTTTGTTGTTGTTTTTTTGTAATTTATATAAGCAATTCCATTGCAACCCATCAAAAGAAGGCTGTTTGATGCAACAACACCTTCACACATATTCATTAACTGGTTCATCCCTCACACCAAACAGCATTATGATGATAGTATAGCCACAAATCAATACCCATCCCATCTTTCCAGGCTTTTTTCTTCAATTGTTCTTAAGTTATAATAAGAGTATTATCATTATGAAGTGGAAGAACAATCATGCAAAGGTTAAAAAAAATTTTTTTTAATCTCACCACAAAAGAAAACCTTTAAATAATCATGGTACATAACATGTGTATGGCACTTAAAGGTTAGAAAGTATCAATTGTTGTTTAATGAACAATTAAAATTTAAAGAAAAAAAGAAAAAAATCTTAGGAGGCTGTGAAGGTACCTGACTAAGCTTGAGAGACACCCCTTAAAGCCTGTTTAAAACATTGACTGCAGTCTTTAAGTATCATAACAACCTTGTAAGTAACCTATTTGTATAGTTATTTATCATATCACCACCCATTAGAACAAAATCCTTCTACACAAGTTCTCTATTATTATTAGTTTTATTCTTTTAGAGGTATTGGTCAGGATAAACATACAATGTAATTGCTTTAGACAAAGAAAGGAAGTAGATAATAATAACAGCTATGCCTTTTATCACCTAAAGCCTCTAACAACAGAACGCATAGTGATATCAAAATACTAAAAGCTAAATGGCAGTGTTTTATACAGATAATAATGGTGGCTTTCAGGCAAATGTGTGTTTTTTTAGCAAAGTTCAACATGGAGGAGTGGTTGGGGGGTTGAACTGGCTCAAGTGGTAGAGCAATGGTTTCCAGACCGGGAGGTCCGCGGTTCGAATCCCATGATCGGCAGATTTATTTGTACGATTTCTTCCCATGTAATCCAGCCCCCCTGCCAAATTTTCCTTGTGGCAGCGTATAAAATTGTCAGACGTAAGTCTTAGGACCTGTCCACAATATAGCCTATGTAGTGCTAAGGCTGGACGATAAACCAACTCAACTCAACTCCATACTTAAAGGACTTGTGCTTGTAGGGGTATGTGTATTCTTGTATATGCGTAAAGAGGTATGTGTTTCTAAATAATAATTATGTATGTCTGGCACTGCATAATTTCAGCAATTTTACCCGTGAATGTAAAAATGCTTATTTTATTTTATTATCATTCTTAGTATTTTTTATCTCACATGTACACCTGATGTTGTGATCTTGAATCAAATATTGTATGACTAAGAAAAATTTCCCTATGGGGTAATAAACGCTTATCTCATCTTATGTTCAGTCGGAGGAACATCCAACCATCAGAGGCAGAAGTTGTATTATCCCTGCTTTGTCTAGGTGTGATAGGCAATATACAATTCTCAGATAGCCTGATATTGGACATTTAAAAAACAAATCAAATTAGCTTATGTATCGCATTCAATTTTGTTATTTTACCAAATTTTAAGGCTTGTAATAAGTTGTTTTTTTGTCCTGTCTGAAAATATTTTAAAAAGCCAGATGCCTTTTAAACTTTTTTAGGACTTGAAAGCTCTACTAGAATTGGTGAAGCTTTAAAATTATTGTTATTATTTAGCACTGGTTTTTATTTGAAGATTTACAGAAAGGTAAGAATGATAAACTCATTTGATGACTTTTTGAGGGCCTGCAGGACACAAGGTTATGATCTTTTGCTTTCTGGTCAAATGCCTCAAGAATTAAGTCCCCATAAAGGAATGTAGAGTACAGGGATATAGGAAAGAGGAAAGACAAAAGACTGTGAGACTTATGAAACTAGGCATTCACGCAGTCTTTCACAACTTTGAACTTACCCAGCCAGTTTCTATCCAGATAGATGGCTACAAACGAGGGTGGTATGGTAAAGTAATCCACAAATGAGAAAAGCTCGACCCAAAACCAAAGTTTGTCGTTGGCTGCAACAAACTGAATAGGGAGAGAGTGATTGGGACTCATTTAATACCTTAATGCTCATAAGAGTTTAACAGGAATTCATTGGATGATGTTACGTGTAATTGATAAACAATATCTATATGCTGACAAACTAAAAAAAACTAATATTTACATTCCACTAGAATAATTTGCCATAAAAAATTCATCATATTTGAATGTTAACAAAATTAATAACAGAAAGATTGGACTCACCCTGATAAAGAAATATATCATGAAAAAAACGTTGAATGCCAAATCGACTTGTTGACGAGGACTGGAAGACCAAGGAAGGCATGTCTCCACGGTGGTGTTTGAACTAAAAAGACAAAGAGTGAAGAAAAACTTTGCATTAATAAGGGGAAAATTTACAACAATACCAGGTTTTAGTCCTTTACATCCATGATGACACCCATGTTAATACTTTTGAACTCTCCTTAAATATGCACTGTACCGAAGTGGCATAGTGTCTATAATAAGCAGTAAACATTTAAGGAAAAGTAAACTATATTATTGCATTTCAAATGATTGTCATTCAATAGAGATATAAATGCATTTGTTGAGATTTCTAACAGTCTAGACTTATCACTCTTGGTACTCTTAGTCCCTAGCCTATTGCATAAAGTTATTTATATGAGTTATATTGCTAGTGACATAATACACAGTATGTTGATCCTTAGATAGGCAGGATTTAAATTCTTTAATAAATTATAAAAGGAAATTATAAATGGAAAAAAGGAGAGAAATCTACAGAGAATCTAGATATTCTAAACAGACTACCATTTTGAAAGAACACACGCCATTCTATGAATTTCAATATCTGTACAGTATGATTTTAATTTTTTTTTATTTCTTAAGGAAACAAAAACTAATTTGGGGTTGCTATCTAAAATAAGGAAGGGCCAAAGGATATTTCTTATGAGAAGACATGAATACAAATGCTTTTTTTTTTTTTAAATAATAAAAATAAAAAACATGACAAATTAGTATTCATGATGATTGCATGTAATTTAATTAAAGAATTAATAATAGCCTCAGAAATCCAAAAGACATTTACTTACGAGGCATCAATAAAGTAAATAATCAGGGACGCAATGCTCAAAAGAAACACAAGCCCCACCTGCAAAATTCAATGTTTGATTGTAAATGGTCAATATGGAATTAATACATGTATATTATACTAGAGTAACAAATATTATATTTTAGTAGTTTTATAGGAAGCATGATGCTATTCTCATTTCACATTTGTACAGCAATGGAGATATTACCAATCAGTATCAATATTAAAGACTGTTTTGACACGCTTGTAGATGTGTCAAATATGAAGTATGCAGATAATGATTTCCTATCAACTATCTTCCGCTTTTGACCCTTTATCCAAAAACACTATGAGTATGGAGGTAAAAATATTGGCACAATAAAATATGTTCAAAGTAAAAAAAAACATATATAAGCTATTTATTTTGTTCCCCTTTTCTGTGAACATAGAAGGCAAAACATAACAAATACAAAATGACTATTAAAAAAAAAAAACAATAAAATTATATAACAAAATAGAAAGATCGAATTTGAGTACACACATATATGGTTTCCTTGGTTTATTTTTTGCTAGCCCATAATTATAGGCATATAAAAACCTATGTGGATATGAAGTACGATACCACTAATGCAATAATAAATGGGTTTTATTTAGTTTTGGCTATATTGTGCAATATTGTCTTTCTGTCTACTAAATTATAGTCAGCGCTAAAATTACAGGAATGTGATGAGTTATTTGGCTAATCCAGTCAATTATTTTGAAAGCTGTTTCATTGTTCTTTTTTCTCTAATGCATTCTTTAAGAAAAAAACATGAGAAAGAGTAAACTTACAAGTATCCTTCCAGTCGTCGTCTGGCCTGATATGAGCTCTCCAGCCCAGTCTTTTGCCTCTGTCATCCATCCTATTTCTGGATCTGATGTTTTTATATAATGCTTGTCTAGACTTGATGCTTTGGATACCGCAGGATTGCTTACCTGCATGCATCTCTTTTTGCGACAACAAAGCCAAACAATTAGCCTATAGATGAGTATGAAAAAGAATCCAATACCAAAAGTGACCATGCTTGATGCTAGAAAAGAGTACCATTGTCTATCGTCTTTATCACAGCTTGACTCTGATGCCATTGTTGTTTCCATGATGAATGGTGTTTTAGTAAAAGTTGCCTTTAATAATCTTAAAATCACATAATTGTAGAGTACAGTCAACTAAGTAATCCAAAGTACCCTATCCACCTTCATTACCACAGTCTTTTGACTTCAATGTCACCATTTGGAATCATTGGCTTTTCACATTGCTTCCATAAAAAAGTCACTAGGTTTGAATGATTCCTGAGTCGAGCAATTATGCTGAAAAGACGAAAAACAAAAATTATTACACTAACTGGGCATTGCAAATGAATTAGCTAACAAGTGATAGGTTTAATACATAACTCACTGTGCCTTAGATTAGACTGAAATAAACAGGTTCACTCTACTTGGTCTTGGGATATATAACTATTCAGCTATTATGGTACATACAAATTTTTCACAAGTTAAGGGCAATATTTAATAATTCCTTTTACCTTTTAAATAAAAATGTTATAGACAACACAGTGAAATATAATTCAATCTGCCATTTTATGGTAGTCATCAAGTTAGGGAGTGAGCAATTGATTTCTCACTTTCAAATTCCAACTTGATTAGCTAGAACATATATCCTTTAGATCAGTAGGCCACAATTATAATTATGTATGTGTATACCATCCAAATCATGAGTTTGTTAGAATAGACTGTAAATCAAGGCATGAGTGGCAACTGCAATTAGTTTTCATGGTTTGGTGCTGCCTAGTAAGTTGAAAATGGCAGGGCTTGGTGTGGTTGTTGTGGATCACAACTCATTTACAGGTTTTATTGGATTGAACTAAAATTATTTTTAATTTTATCATTTTAACAGTTGTTTTACTTTATAAAATGGAGACTCTAGTCTAAGTTTGATCTTTTTGGTTGCACAATAAATAGTGTTATAAAAAGAATTACATTTCATTTTTTCATTTTTCTTGAGAAAATTTGATTTTCCATTTTTGTTTTTTTTTTGTTTTTATTGAAATAAAGTGGATTCTAATAAAAGATCTATATTAAAGTTTCAAGTTTTCATTTATATTATCTATTGATCATTAGTTCACTATAGATTTTATTCCTTTAAAAAAAAAAAACACTTCATGTTTTTAGTAGCCTAGAGTTCTAATTGATGTCAATAAAAAAATGTATATTGGGTTTAGGCCTACAAATAAAATAGGGTCTTTATACTCTTAATAGATAGAGAGTCTCCTTTTCTTGACAGGCTTTAGTCATGATTTTTTACTTCTCACTTGCTGAAACAGGAGTGATAGCTTACATATCTTTTATGATGGCATTTTGTTTTATCTCTATTAGCTAAGAGTTAGACTGAATCTGGATCTAGATCTAGGCCTATTTCAAAAAAACACACATGAATTAAACCTTGGATTAGATTTTAGATCAAAGAATCTAGAGAAAGAAAAAAAAAAGAGATAGAGAGGAGGGGGGAGACAGATAGACAGACAGAGAGAGAGAGAGAGAGAGAGAGAGAGAGAGAGAGAGAGAGATTTCTAGTATCATACCAGGCTATGTAGATCTAATTTAGATAATAACACATAATCTAGTAATAGATAGATCTAGATTTAGTGGGTTGGAGGATTAGAGTCTAGAGTTAGACGCAGAACTAGATCGTCTTTTGAGAAAAGCCTATTAGATCAGGATTCTAAATCTATAATAATAGGCCTCTGGATCAGACTACATGATCTTCCAAATGATAGTCATAATTCTAGATTAATATCTAAATCATAGACACAACAATTTAGATTATATCACATCTAATCTAGACTCTAGACTTATAAGATCTAGATCTAGAAGATTTCTAGTAATTACGTTTAAAAACATTAGATCTACACCTTGTTTTATCTACACCTAGATATAGACCTAGATCTAGAATCTAGATCACATGTAGATTATCTTTACACAAGATAATTGATCTAGTTGTACTATTTGTGAGCTATATGACAAAGGGATTCGCTTTCGATTTAGATCTAGATCTTCATCTATCTACACGTACAATTATCAAAACTGTTTCCACCCGTAGCCATCTCATCGTATCAGCCATGGTTTGCATTCTGCAGAACCTCGTTTGCGGGGCGGGAGCAGTGAGCAGTGAACAACACCGCGTGCGGCTTTCAGGCGTTTCAGCTCACTCCGTCTTGGCGCAACCAATCGATAGCATATTCAATTCGTTTCCATGGAAATAAAAGAAGCCCTTCAAAAGTAGGGTCAGATCAGAGCAGACACGGCCAGCTTCAAGACGGCTGACTTCGTTCCTGCCATGATTACCACCACTAAATCAAACCACACTGTAGACTAGATGCTAGATCTGAGCTTACTAAACTATCAAAATTTATGATGTTTAAAGCCATAAGATGTGAATATGACTGTTAAGCTTGTTCAAAAACCTGTGCCAAACAGGACTTTAATGTTTTAATGAGAATTTTGTTTTTGCAGACTGCGCCTGCATTGAATGGAAATAAATAATGTTAACAAAAATGTAATAGTCCACGTGCTGCCTATTTATTAAAACGTGAATTTGAAAAACTCTCGGTAGTTATCTTGTAATAAAAAAAAAACTTCCCGCACTCAGCGTGAACTGTTTTAATTTCTTGGATTGAGAGATTGTTTATGTTACACTTTTTGAATTCTTTTTGTTTGGTTAGTTTTTTTTTGTACAAAAGGAAACAAAAGCTGGCAAATGAAAGCCGCGCCAAAACCACAAACGTGTTTGAAATAATCTCTTCAATAAAATTATGATAGGCTAACCCGCATTGTTTTTTAGTGCGCAACATTATTTTCCCTCCATCAAAAACACACATAAATTAAAAAAAATAAGGTCTGAGCCAATGTATCCCTTTTCTGTACCTCCATCATCATATCCACGAACCGTGTCACGTTGGTTCCTCTCTCCTCTTCTCTATCTTATTATAAGTATGCATGTTGATACAATAAGTAACAAATTATCTTTCAGCATAATACTATTTTTCGTAAACTTTCTTTACTATATGTACATACATACATATTAATTATATATGTCGCTCCTTATTCCTTATTTGAGAAGGGAGGGGGGGGGGGGTGAATGAAAAGCCCCGACTAAATAAAGAAACAAAAATAAACCAAAAAAAAACCCACTTTTCTCACGACTTTGCTTAAGGGATAAAATACATAGGCCCTACGTGTACGTACATGTTATGGAAAGCAGTTGTACCAATAGGTAAAATGTTCAGTTGGTGACTTAATAGGGCTGCGCAAACACATTTTACGTATAATTATTATATCAAGCCACCAACTTCTAAGCTTATACTAGAGGGTTGATAGACCAAGTTTCTGGGGCCTTCCGCCTATAATTTTTCTATTTTTCGCCTACCTTCTGGTCCATTATAAGAGGGCTCAACGAGAGATGAGCGATTTTGATAACCAGTCCTGTTGGTACATATACCGTACATAGATGTTGATTATGTATCAATCCCAGCCCTCTAGCCCATGGGCGCTGATGACTAACTTCAACACAGTCCTATAAAATATAACCGTAATAGGCCTATGTTTAGTCCACTCGACTCTATACACGGCTGTGACCACCGTGCTATACCCTTGTGTCCCCATTTAAACTGCCAGCTGACGCCACTGTGCGATCAATATCAATACTATTACTAGTCTTGTACATGATTCTTTAATACATTGTACATTGTTTATGCCTTACAATTATTATATAGTGCTTCAACCCACCTACATCTATATTAAAACAAGGTTAGTCATGTCACGGGTAGCTCATTCGGTGTTTGCCCAAAGCTGGGAGAGGGAAGTTTGCGGTTCGAATCCCAGATTCCGTATGAGCTTTGTCGGTAAAATCTAGGAAAACTTCTGAACTTGTAATGATTTTTACCAATTGACGGCGATGCAATACTAATCGTCTTTTCAATTAAAAAATTATGATATCTTATTATTCATGTCAGAGACTGGGCTGTCCATTTGAGTGAACGCAAAGAAGAAGAAGAAGATACCTTATTTGAGTGCAGTAATTAAAAAAAGGGGGAGAGGTCTTAGATGTCAATGGTTTGAAATGATATAATTAGTTTGTTTGCATCGCATATTATTTTACCATATTAGGCCTCCCACTGAACATAATTTAATATGGTAACAAGGCACTTTTCATGGTCTAGATCTACCAGAATCTTAACTTTGAACAGGCTCAGCGCTACCTGAAAATAGCAAATCTCTCATTAGTTTTCGATCCAATATTAGAGAGAGAGAGAGAGAGAGAGAGAGAGAGAGAGAGAGAGAGAGAGAGAGAGAGAGGGGTGGAGGGTTGGGTTCCAATAAAGGTTTGAACCTCGGAATTTCTATTTGTCAGACCACAGCTTTACCAAGATCGAGCCCTAGGCCTTCTTACAGCGATGGATCTTCAAAAGTTAATGGTGATCAGAGTGGTTTTATGATCAGCACTGACCATACAAAACTCAGCACTGCTGGAGCTATTGTGGTTGTTTTTGTTGTTATTTTGTTATGTTTGTTGTTGTTGTTGTTGTTGTTGTTGTTATTGTTGTTGTTACTATAGTTATTATTTTTTCTGTTCATTGGGGGTTTGTTTGTTTTTTGTTGTATTTGTTGTTTTTTTATTATATTAATCTCACAACTGTGACATTAATGTATTCAGTATTGTTGTTTATCTTTTTGTTAACACTGTCGATTTTTTGCGCCGGATTGTTAATAGAGTTTGCCTCTTGAGAAAAAAACGACAACAAACAGCAGAAGAAAAAGCGGCATTTAAGTATATATATTTATCTGCCATTAAAAAAAGTGTGGACTTCTTAATTTTACTTTCATACTTTACTCGGAGAAAGCGAATCTCTGTCCTTCTCCTTGGTGTTAATGAATATCGTAATACGGCGACGGGACCCTGGGACGAGATACCTGGGATACCTTGACCAATGATATCACACCAACCAATCCACTACAACAACAACAACAACAACAACAACAACAACAACCACCCACCCTAACACACACTTAAAATGCGCTCAAGATGAAAAAGATATTACATCTGCCTACGTTTTACATAAAGTCATTCAGTTGTACCTCCATGATTATCTTACGTTTGTCTAGTTTTTGTTTTTTGAAATTCCTTTCTGAAGACGCGAAGTGAGGCAGGTGATGCGGACACTTCTGTGAAAAATTATTTTAGAAAGAAGAAAATGTGATGCCTTTTAACTCGACCCGAGTCTCATTGATGGGATAAAAAAAAGCAGACTTATCTAGTAAAGTTTTACCTGGAAGGAGAGAGTTGAAAAGCAGGTAAAAGCTTCACTTAATTATTGGAAGGAAATATAAACTGAGAAGTATGAGATAGAAATAATGAGAAGAGAGTGTGCGAGAGAGACAAGAATCGTTAGCCAGCTGGATGTGAGGAATAGGCAACAACAAAAAAAAAAAAGGCAAAAAAGAAAGTTAGGAAGGGGACGGCAAGTAGGAGGAAAAAAGAAG
Source organism: Elysia chlorotica (assembly GCA_003991915.1). Classification (NCBI taxonomy): domain Eukaryota; kingdom Metazoa; phylum Mollusca; class Gastropoda; family Plakobranchidae; genus Elysia; species Elysia chlorotica. The sequence continues at coordinate 106,342 of RQTK01000951.1, forward strand.
TAAAATAATGAAATATTTTGTGAACATAAAAATGTTTAAAATAATTTGAATAAATGAGCATATGGTTGTTGGACAAGGAGAGGGGAGGGGAGGGGGAGAGAGGTATGGAGAGATAGAGAGGAGGAAGGGGGTTGGGGGTGGTGGGGTTCGTCTGTAGCTGAGTATAATGAGTGAACACAAATGAGAAAGAAAGTTAGGAAAGGGAAGGCAAGGGGGAGACACACAAAATTCATATATTTTGTGCATGTATAGTTTATAGCAATGAACATGTATGGACAAGAGACTGAAAGGGGAGAGAGAGAGAGAGAGAGAGAGAGAGAGAGAGAGAGAGAGAGAGAGAGAGAGAGAGAGAGAGAGAGAGAGGGGGGGGGGGGGGGGGGGGGGGGAAAGAGAGAGGAGAGAAGGAGGCAGAGAGAGAAAAGAGTAGAGCATTGTTGTTTTGTTTGTTTGTTTGATGTTGTTGCTGTTGTTGTTGTTTTTGTTGTTGTTGTTGTTGTTGTTTGGTGTGGGTTTTTTTTTTGTTTGCTTCGTTTTTGCTTGTTTTTTGTGTGTTTGCAGAAATGAAGAAACATGATGACATAGGCCATAGGCGAATATTAATAGAAATCTGGACGGACATTTTTAAATTTTCAGAATTGAACGTTCATCTTAATGCTTGCGATGTGGTTATTGCCCTTTACATTGATAGCAAGTACTGTACCGCTAAAATTTACATGAAAGTATGTTTGTGGTCTGGGCTCAATTGACAGGCCGTGAAAGTTACGTTGATATTGGCGTTATAATTCTTTTTTTTTTATGCAGGGTTATCGACAAACCATTAGTACGGATCACATTAGCTTAATATATTCCAAAATGTATATTTTGGATCAATACAGTTAATATAATGTTACGTTATAATGAGGAATTTTAATTGCGTGGTAGGTTAAACTTTTAAAACAACTGCGTCTAACTTATAGTCATAAAACTGTGGTCATTGGTGATATTTGTACAAATATTTAACTTTTTTTTTTTTTACACACTTATCTTAGTTTATGGTAACGTCCCTCAGGACTTCATTAAAAAATGATTAAGCAACGAAATCGATCTATAGCACATAATAATGTCTTCACAGTTTTCTTGTGTACGTGTTGTTGTTGTTGTTGTTGTTGTTGTTGTTGTTGTTGTTGTTGTTGCTGTTGTTTTTGTTTGTTTTTTAGTTTTGCTTTTGCTTTCTTTTTTAATTTACCAATTATCATTGTCACATTCGTTTCTCAGCTTATTCGCAAGCCCTTACTTCGAATAACCTTTCAGTTTACTTAAAATAGAAACACCTGCTGCACAGTAAATGGTGCGTTTAATACTACATGTATTACAATACGATACTCCATTACGCCTATTTTCAATCTAAAAAGGTTTAACTGTTTTGTTATAATACCTTTAAGCAGTTTTAGTATGAGGGACTGACACAGATAACTATAGTATGTGTTTTCAACTCAAAGTAACAATGGCAACACTCACCCTTTTCTTTATAAATAAATAAACAAATAATCCACACCTCTAACTGAGTAAAATAAAAAAAGACAGTTGGAGATCACACTTATCCTAGAACGAAGCCATAATTGTCTTAATTAGGCTCACGCGTGCGATTAGATTTCGAACTTGTAGCCTAATATTGAAATGTAAAATTTTATTACATAAAAATCTCTAATTTTGTTATTACGATAGCTTGAATTCTACAAAATATTTTTAACCCAAGAGCTAAAACTATCAAACACAAAATAACTGATGCAACTTATTAAAAAAAAAAACATTAAAAAAAATACTAAAAGAAAAAACCGTACCAGTTACTTTTTCATTAGAAAAAAAAAAGAGCTGCACAAAGTCTACAACATGTAAAAAATATTTTTAGAAAGGTCTTGTTGGGTATATAACTTTAAAAAAAAAACGTTTTGTTAAGCATTATGCTATCACTTCTAATGTTATTGTTGATTTTCCCCCCAAGCAAACAACGAACAACAAACAAAGAATTCACTACTTACCCAACGAAATGTAACGAACAGAAGTAGTAACCTGAGAGACTATTATGCTATGCTCTCTGATCGAAAGACCATCGGACGTTGGTATACTAGGCCAGCCTACTGGCATGATACGTGAAGTCTTAGAGATTTCAACTCTGTTTGGCGAGACTCGCTTACAGAGAGAGAGAGAGAGAGAGAGAGAGAGAGAGAGAGAGAGAGAGAGAGAGAGAGAGAGAGAGAGAGAAATTGAGAGAAAGGAGATAGAGGAGTGGGAGGGGAGACGATTACCCCAATAGTTCCAGACCGGCGCTAACTGAGCCAGATCACGAGAAGCACCGCACAGAGAGAGAGAGAGAGAGAGAGAGAGAGAGAGAGAGAGAGAGAGAGAGAGAGAGAGAGAGAGAGAGAGAGAGAGAGAGAGAGGGGTGTTTTGCGTTGCTCGGGAAATGTAGCTGGTTGAGCATTTTCAACGTCAGCTTGAAGGACCCAGCAAAGACCTGCTTCGTAGACAAGCCTGGCGTTGGTTTCACAAAGAGCGAAAAAATAAGTTGTGTAATATGCGCGCGGTAGAGTTCCACCCAACAAGGTAGAGAGGGATCCAGAACCAGTAACTAATTTAGAGCTCGCGAGAATCGCTGACCGCTTAGTCGTAAGCAACCCGCGTTGGCCAAAACAATACTGTTTTGTAGATTCGCAAAAACAATACAATTGATTAACGTGTTTCCTGGTCCGCTTTTTTGTTTCATGGTTTCATTATTTTAAATTCCTGCTCAAAATAATGAAGCTGTTGACATTTAAAAATGTATTCTTTAATCCAATTCCGCCTGGTTTGTAACTTAAACAAAAAATACAACAAAGGAAAAAGTAATTGGTTTGATTACCCACCCCCTTCCCTCCTGTAGCCAAACACTGTTTAAAGCTTTTTGAGTCTATATGTATAGCTGCGAGGACATACAGTAATACGTCGGGGCGCCCAGAACGATCTTACAGCATGAGCATAAAAAACACCCGTAGCTTCAAAAAAGTAGGCTACAAAACAGATACCGGTGTATCCTATCTAATACTAATATTTCTTTATTAATACTTATAATACCTACTATAGACAGATACCGGTGTATCCTATCTAATACTAATATTTCTTTATTAATACTTATAATACATACTATAGTTACTACTGACCTGAAGCTAACATTGCAACTGCTGTTGCTGCTTCGCCACTACTGCAACTACTACTACTGCTGTTGTTGCTACTATTAGTTGTTATTACTACTACTACTACTACTACTACTACTACTACTACTACTACTACTACTACTACTACTACTACTACTACTACTACTACTACTACTACTACTACTACTACTACTATTACTACTACTAAAAAGTACTGAAAGGAGATCCGCGGTTTTAATCCCATGTTCAGCCAAAAATTTATTTGTTGGATTTCGTCCCCTGTAATTGGATCGGGAGGGTCAGTATCCGGCTGAGGAGTATCACCGTCCTGTCTCGTGTGTGGCATCATATAAAAATTGTCGGACGTCAGTATTGGGACCCGTCCACAATATAGGCTATATAGTGCAGAAGTTGGATGTTAAAATCAACTAAGTTAACTACAACTAATACTACCATTATTTATACTATTACTGTTACATATAGTTATACTATTAATTCCACTACATATAACGATAATTATTATAACGTTAACAATCCTAGCTACTACATGTAACGATAATAATATTATTATAATGTTAAAAATCCTAGCTACTACATGTAGCGACTGCTTCCTGTTCGCAATTGTTTTGTTGAAGACATTGGGAGTTAAAGACCATAATTTATTAAAATATTCTTATATAATAGTTTAATGTAACAGTTGTTATACGTTCGCTATTAACTGAGATGTCATTTCTTTTAAATAATTAAATCATCTTCGCTTCAACGATGTTCTATCGATGTTTGTTTATTAAAGTACAACACAATTCATACAATTATTGTCGTGAACGGGGAGATATTCTTTTACAAAATCATAAACTGCATGATTGTGTTCTTATTTATTTCACTGTGATTCATATAGAATAAATTATATCATAATAGTGCTAATTATTAATATAATTCAAGTTAATACAATATTAATGTAATAGCATGCTAAAAATGTATTATTTGCGTACATAATTATTTATTGAATAAATGTATTGTTGTTGCTGTTCTTGTTGTTGTTGTTGTTGTTGTTGTTGTTGTTGTTGTTGTTGTTGTTGTTGTTCTTCTTCTTCTTCTTCTTCTTCTTCTTCTTCTTCTTCTTCTTCTTCTTCTTCTTCTTCTTCTTGGTGATGTTGATATCATTATGATTATCATGGTTGTTGTTGTTGTTGTTGTTGTTGTTGTTGTTGTTGTTGTTGTTGTTGTTGTTGTTGTTGTTGTTGTTGTTGTTATTGTTGTTGCTGTTATTGTTCATTATCATCACTTCACAACAATTAATATCCTCTTCCACGTCGTGACTATTTTCATCCTCGTTGATATTATTGTGATACAGGTTGTTTGCAGCCCAATGGTCAATAAATTACGACGGTGGAAACATCGTTTTATCAAAGTCTCAATAACTGAGTAGGTTAAAGGGAATAATAATATTATGTTCCTTTTGTTTCATTATTATCATAATGTGCAACCATTTTTGCGCTCCCAGACACCCTTTTGTTTATTCTTTTTACTATAAATAACTTATGGACTGCTTGTAGATCTAGATCTTTTTTAGCCTAAGTGTATCAAAATACTATAATTTATTGATATATAAGTTTAACAGCTCATCCAGTATGAAAAGTAATCTTTAATAAATTTACTGTGTCCAATGTTTCTCGAAATAATTATTCTATAGAGAAGAAGAGACCACCAACAGAGATTTGAAACTCGAACCTTCTGCTTGTCAGTCTAGAACACTAACCGACTGATTAAAAAGTGAAAAAAGAAATCATGCAAGCAGTGAGCAGCTGGTTCCACCTCTCACGTACTTTCCAACACACGCCTCAATCAAAACAAGACTAGTGCTGTGTTTGTTTTCTATAAGGGCGTATAATGAGCTTAACGTTGGATCGGCAGTTTATATTTCCCCCAAGTGCAATAGTTAATATTATTCTGTTCTTTATATTCTATTCTCTAACCAAAATGTATATAAACGTATGTATGTACATCTGCTGATGTCAATGATAGACTGCGTGTTTTGCAGCGTTTGACAGCCACGAGAGCACAGTATGCATGATTACGTGTGAGAGGGATCTAAAGTTTAGTTTAGGTGTAGGTGTAAAATGTTAATTAAAGTCTAAATTTTCATGGCGAAAGGACTTATTTTATTGTTTTCTTTGTCAACTGAATAACAAGTTATTTAACCTATATTCATGTTTCTGTGCCTCCTTCTTTTTATATTTCAGTCAAAATATACAATCGAAGTATACGAAAACCAACAACTATGTGGTGCAATTTTTTTTTTTATTCATTTAAAACACAGATCGAGGACAGCGTTTTAAGAGAAATAGGAGACAAATAGACAGGCAGACAGACAGACAGACGCATATGTGAGACAGACAGAGACACGGAGACACAGAGAGGGATAGAAACAGAGAGACAGACAGACAGATACAAAGACGGAGACAGAGACAGATAGATAGAAAGAGATAGACAGACAGACAGACAGACAGAGACATATGGGAGACAGACAGAGACACAGAGAGGGATAGAAACAGAGAGACAGACAGACAGATACAAAAACGGAGACAGAGACAGATAGATAGAAAGAGAGACAGACAGACAGACAGACAGACAGACAGACAGACAGACAGACAGACACAATGTGAAGGCAAGTAAGAATGGAATGTGTGTACTATGTTGTGAACAAAGTCCTGGCTTAGAATCGGTGTGGTTGGGCGTATGAGTGTAAGATAGCACGCAATGCATTTATTGCTGGCGGCACCTCGTATGTTGCCAGTGTGTAGCAATAATAGAATGACATAATATTTGTTTCCAGATTATGGAAGGAGTTAATCATTATTATTGGTAATAATAATTGGTTCTATAGTCGTGCAGCGTGGACTGAAAAAAAAAGTCGAGGCCACTGGACACAGATTGATGGTTTGATCGGGAAAGGTAAGAAAAATATGCAACAATTATAGCGAGACGGAAGATGAAGAGAGTCGTTGATGGGAAGAGAGAGAGAGAGAGAGAGAGACAGAGAGAGAGAGAGACAGACGGACAGCCAGACAGGCAGGCAGACAGATGGAGACGACAGAGACAGAGGCAGAGAGTAAAAGAGAGACAAAGAGAGATAGAGATTAAGAGAGAGAGACAGAGAGAGAGACAGACAGACAGACAGACAGACAGGCAGGCAGACAGATGGAGATAGGCTCATTGATTAAGACTGTGTGTGCGTGTGTTTTGTTTCCTTTTATTCTGTCGTTTGGGTTGAAGCCATGGGGCAGTACGGGAAAAGGAAGAAAGAAAAGCAACAATTATAGCGAGACGGAACATGAAGAGGGTCTTTGGTGGGAAGAAATAAGGCAGAGACGGATAGAGACAGAGGAGGAGAAGACAATACAGAGGGAGAGAGGGAGAGGGATAGAGAAAGTGTATGGGGCTGGATGATGGAGATGCAAAAATATGAGAAGGCAATGAGAGGAGTGCCAAGGTATAATTAGAACGCATATAATACACTTCATAGAGTTGTCTCCCTTGGGCTGCATCACAAGAGTGTAAAAAAAAAAAAAAAAAAAAAAAAAAAAAAAAAAAAAAAAAAAAAAAAAAGGAAAGGGGGGGGGGGGATAACTGGTGTAGAACATAACATCGGCTTTCGACGCAGGAACTCAGCTGGCAGTTTTGTCCCCTAGTGGTTGGGGTGGTGTCAGTTTAAAGGTCCCAGCTGAGATAGAGTCATGGTATCCCCGCACTGTCTCTGTGTCTCTCTTGGACTCCACATTTAAAGACTGTGGTTCTAAAGGTGCCACTGCACTGGACGAAAAATACATTTACATTCATGTAAAATTTCACGACGGTCAGTGCTGTAGTTAGTCCTGTAGAGGTCAAAATTTCAGTTTATTTATTTTGATGCAGTAACTCATTGCTAACAAGGAAATCAGTTCTTTGTAAGAGGATTGATTCTGCTAGGTTTACGTCTCTTAAGTTCCCAATGATCATTCTGTGCGGTGATGGGTCCCAATACTCTTTAAAAAACCTAGGATACGATAAACCCACAGAGAGAGAGAGAGAGAGAGAGAGAGAGAGAGAGAGAAAGGAGGGGGGGGGGAACAAACCCCGAGGGGGGGGAGAAATGACCAATGAAGAATCGAATCTTTCATAATTCTGTCAGTAAAGGTAGAGTTAGAGTAAGAGTTTGGTTCTGGTTCTACCAAAATAACTCTTGTATTCCTTCCCTGATTTACAGCTTGAATGCACACATCTGACAAAAGTCGGGACGACCAGTTTCCAAGGGTCTACCTAATACGGAACTGCAGTCGATGGTGCCTTTGCGGAGTGTAGAATAGCCTGGTTAGCCAGATTTTGTAATGTCATTACGCCAAATCAATAAAGTTACAAACCAATCTTAGCCTCTTGTCAATGTGAAGGCAAGTAAGAATGGAATGTGTGTACTATGTTGTGAACAAAGTCCTGGCTTAGAATCGGTGTGGTTGGGCGTATGAGTGTAAGATATCACGCAATGCATTTGCTGTTGGCGGCGCCTCGTATGTTGTCAGTGTGTAGCAATAATAGAATGACATAATATTTAGTTCCAGATTATGGAAGGAGTTAATCATTATTATTGGTAATAATAATTGGTTCTATAGTCGTGCAGCGTGGACTGAAAAAAAAAGTCGAGGCGCACTGGACACAGATTGATGGTTTGATCGGGAAAGGTAAGAAAAATATGCAACAATTATAGCGAGACGGAAGATGAAGAGAGTCGTTGATGGGAAGAGAGAGAGAGAGAGAGAGAGAGAGAGAGAGAGAGAGAGAAAGAGAGCGGGGGGTGAGGGGGG